>CACRXK020000855.1:6741-19468 GCA_902702795.2 Paramuricea clavata
AATTTTCAGTCATTTTAGATTACAAACGGGAAATTGACAGCCTCAAACCCTTCGAGGCTGTCAATTTCCGGTTTGTAATCTAAAATGACTGAAAATTGCAAACTTCGCAAGGCTATATTTTCTGCATTTTACAACATTTTGCAACGAAACTTTGGAATATTACTAATTTTGTGATGCTCTTTCAAGCTGTGATGAAATTTTTGTTGAGATCAAAATTTAGTCTATTATGCAAATGGTCAATTGAAAGTGGAAAGTTGGGCACTTCAATAGAGGTGAGCCGATGTCTAAAAAAGCCGATTACCGATACCGATTGTTAACCATCGGCTGATTAATCAGCAAAACCGATGGTCATCATAATTTTTTTTTGCTAATGTATCCTCTCGTCAAAAGACTCAAAACATGCAGAAATAGGAAGCGACATTTTTAACACTGATTCTGAAATCCACAGCGTGCTACTGACTGGTCAACGGAAGTTACGGAACACGATAATTGAATTAATAAATCTTGCAGAAATGCCAGAAAAGTGAGAAAACAACTATGAAAAAACGCGGGAAATCGGTAAACATAGTGTTTCCACTTTCGTTTCTATAATTGTTTCCACACCAAATATTTGAATTTCATTTTTTTATTACACCGCTGACCATACAAATGGTGGAAGACAATCGGCCGATGGCCAATGACAATCGGCCGATTGTGAAAAAACAAACCAATTAATCGGTTTTGCCGATGTTTTGCCGATGATCGGCTCACCTCTACACTTCAACAGGAGATCTCCTGCAGCCGGCAAATTGGGTTGTTCCAGAAAAGATCCATACTCCCCCCACGGAGGAAATTTCTGCCATCTGGAGGGGGAGAAATGGACAGCCGAGGGGGGTTAACTTCCTATTTCCTCCGTGGGGGTGGTATGGATCATGTTTTCTGGAATGACCCATTATGTCAAAAATTGCTAAATACAGCCAAATTGTGTGGCAGATAAACACTAAAATTGGTATCACAGTAGCATTTTGCAACAGATAACGGACCAAAAAGGCCTTACGTCTGTCTTTGGTAGGGGAACTGGAATTTTTAGCGCGCAGTTCTTCTCCGCACTTTGATGTTTATATATTCACTATTAAATTTTCGAAATCCTCCCCGCACAATTTCCAAACTTTCCAGTCAGGGGGAGGGGGGTTGTAATGTTGTATTGACGTCTTTGAGTATTTAATAGCATATTCTGGATGAGAAGTATTATAAATTACACGACTTCAAGAAATAAAATAGCAATGGACAAGTACCTCTTTATGTAAATCTGCAGTTTCATCAATGATGTCTTCTCCAAGAATTTCCTTGATTTCTTCCTGTTCTTCCAAAGGCAAGAACTCCTGAACAAGTTTCCATAGCGACTGACGCGGTTCAAATGCTTCGAAACTACATTCAGAACTTGAACAAGAGCTCATAACAAACTCCACAGATTCTTAAGCATTCTGTTTATCTTAATTTTTGTGGTAAGTGTAAAAACTGTAAGATATTTATCCAAAATCTGCTTTGTTTTGTTCGATGACTTTGATCTGTAGTTTCAACATTTTTATTTTTTACACCCGATTCGCATGTTGACCCAGCAGTTGAGCATGCGCGTATTTGGGTTGCCCGCAGGTTGCGGAATGTAACCGTATCAGGAACGTGGGCTAATATTCTGAAATTCCAAAAATTTCAAAACAATTATTTCATCCGAAATGTTTTTGTTTAAAAATTGACGATGTTTCAGCATTTTTTTATAGTATGTATAACCACTACTCCTTGCAACAAGATGAGTAAAGTTGTTGGGAAGAAATAGAATTGCTCTGTTTTTAACATTACGTAATTTGGATCGGACGAAATCGAAGAAACTCATCGGTTCCTGTGGACAGTGGAGCCTAGAAGCTGAATTGTGGTTGGCGTGTTTTAATACTACACACAAATATGTCAACTTTAGAAGGTATGTTTTAAGAAATTCATAAACACTCTTTGATTTTTTGTTTTGTAATCACTGAAAATTTAATCGATATCTACAAAAATTGTTATTATATCCCTATCAACACAAAACATAACACATACTGACATACTGACGTACAGTTCGGATGAAATTTTCAGTTATTGCACTCTGACTAACAACCTTTGTTCAAAACATCGGAGTATTACTTTCATTAAGGTATACAGGCCTGCCAACTCTCATGGTTTTGTTGAGACTCCCAATTTTTTATACTTCCTCACAGTTTCACAATAAAGTCTTTGAGGAAATCTCACGATTCTTGAGGAAATCTCACGATTCTTGAGGAATTTAATGTGAGGGGTTGGCAGGTCTGAGTATGTCACAGTTAATATGAGTATATGTACATTGTAATAGGTGGTGTGTGAGCTTTCTCATGTTGTATGAAATTGTTATTGGTGCAAACAAGGAAAATCTTTTGTAAAATTAATCCTATATGGTGGTGATGTCATAACTTGCACACTAAGAATAATGTACACATCAGTGATGTTATCCAGGGGAACGGCATTCCCTTACCCTGGTTCCGGAGGTTTAAAATAAACCTCTGGTTGAAAGCGGCAATTGATTCATTGAGCCGTACCAATCAGTTTGAATTAGGGTCAGATCCTGACTCTGTCTTCTGATTGGATGATTGTATTAAAGCTCTCTGATTGATTCAAATAAAACATCTATAACCAATCAGAGAGCTTTAATACAATCATCCAATCAGGAGACAGAGTCAGGATCTGACCCTAATTCAAACTGATTGACGCGGCTCGAATCAATTGCCACTTTCAACCAGAGGTTTATTTTTCCTCTCCCCTTTGCAATGAAAATAATAAAAATAAACCTATGGAACCAGGGTAGCATTCCCTCTGACAAAACTCGAACATGGGGAAGGCGTTCCCCCTGACAGGAGTCATGCAACAACGGCGCACAGGCAGAAGATGCTATATGTGCATGTGTATATCTGCAGACATGTATATTTCGGCATTCCATGCCTCGTCAGTGCAGGGTTAGTATATACACATGTAGATACATAATTACCACCATATTTGTACTCATGAGCTTGCTCTCACCAAGTGCATGTGGTACAACACAGTGGCATCAATGCACCAGACATGCACAGAGTGTCATGGGTCCAGAGTGCTCAAAAGCCCACAATTAGGAAAGTGAGCTTTGCATTAAGTGACCACGCCCAATTAAAAAACCATGCCCAATTAAGAAATCATGCCCAATTAAGAAACGATGCCCATTTAACTTTCAGCAGCAGTCTCCCACTTCTAAAATTTGAAAAACATTGGTACCATACACATTCAGTCACTTCATATACAGTACATTGTGTACATGGTGAGATAAATCAAGATTTTTAATTGTACAGTACTGTACCTTATTGGGACTCCAATAATTTTTGCTGTGTACTTGAGCTGATACAAACTCTATGTACATGCTCAAAATTTAATTTCATGTTTGTTTAACTCATTAAGTTGCATTGCATCCTACACTACTTTATTATTTTACTCTGTTTAACACCAGATAATTTTACTTGTCAAGGTGACACAATGGGTCGATCTGCTTAATCCTTCAAGTTCAAACTGAAGCTCTTCCAATCTTAAGGCACTGTTAAGGCTGGTGGTTACACCATCTGAAAGTTTCTGTGAATGTGAAGGATTTGTAAGAAATGTTTGAGGGATCTAACTCAGTATTAACAGTTCTCTCTAACATTACGTACAAATCTTTCAAAACTTAGAATTTACCTAATATAGTATGCAAAATTCTTACTGTGACCACAGAAACTTTGATTGACGTGTAAACCAGCCTTTACACATGTAAACAGAAAACAAATAAAATATTTAAGACAGTGTTACCTTACAAATACATATCAGTTTTTCATTGGTGTTTTGGTTTTTGTGCAAAAGCTACATCGGGTAAATAGGTTTTTAAAATACACAGATTTTTTTTATTTAGAGACGTTTAATCATATTTGAGTATTCATGAATGGTAATATAAAGTATTTTCATCATAATGTTGTAGGAATAATAACTTCTTAAATGTACTAGAATCTGGCTTCTGGGTCACTGCTGAGTACTAGAATTGCCTGGTGCTTTAATTAAAAGCTATTGTTCCACTGTTCTCGAACAATTATGCATGTCATGGCACTCAGCAATGGTGTAACTTCTCCTTGATGTTAATTACCTTATACTTGTATTAAAATTCACGTTGTGCTCATTTTCATTCAGCTTTGGATTTCGCGCGATTTAATTTTGAGCACCTTGTTGAGACTTATTCGCGCAGCTTTAAATTTGCACAAGTAGTTTTCCGTGTTCATACTTAAAATCAAACAAATTGTTTGCTTGCATTCAAATAGATCCTCTTTTCGTTGTGGCTCTGTATTGGACAATATCCAATAAATGTTTGGGGATCTACATTATTGTCCAATAAATGTTTGAGGATCTACAGCAAAATGCAGGCATACCTGAAAATATCCTGACTGAAATTGTCCAGGGTGAAGCCGTGAAGATGAAGACATTCTTGATTTTTAATGTTACCAGACAACTTAAAACATTATTATGTCAATTAATGTGTATATGCATTAATAAATCAACTGATTTGCATTACTAACAATGAGTGTTTCATAATTACACCACAAAGCTTTTCGCGCGGATTATATTTCGCGCAGTACTAAAATTTGCCCACCAAGCGCTGAACTCCGTGAATTTTAACACAAGTAAGATAATTACAATGATTGTGATATCACTCAATTTGGAAACTTCAATTTGGAAATTTGTCCAGGTCTGCATTTCCCATTTCAAGCTAGCCTAGTACATCCACTATTCATGCATTCACTATATGTTTCCCTACCGCAAATTTACGGATTTTGCAATACTACAATTGCGAGCTAAAATAAGTAGCAGGTATATAACACTCAAAGCAAGACCACGTTTTGGTGGAAATAGTGAAGGGAGTGGGGAAAAAATTAAAGGGAGGTGTAGTAGTCTAGTTCACAGCCCCCATGGAATGTTAGGGCTTATAATGTTCTGCCCTAAAGTTAACTGGGCAAAGTATGCATGTACTGCACATATACAGTATGTATCAGTCTGAGTATATATTTATGAATTATGATTGTACGTTTGGTTTTATGTGACACCAGCAAAGTGACTAAAAATATAACTAAGATATAAAACAAAAAACTCTAAAATCCCATGCAAGCTTTTGGACATCGCGTCCATCGTCAGGGAGAATGTTAAATTATATAGTTTTCGTCTTGCCTTAAATAGACCTATACTGCCAACATAGACGGATTTTCATATTTTTTACTGGGGTGGTGCCAGAAATTTTAAGGGGGTGAGCCGCGAGCAGGTGACTGAAGCAACACAAAGTGTCACCAAACCCCAGTATGGTCTATATTCTAGGGGTGGAGCACTAGAGCCGCGAGTGGGAGTCTAGAGAGCAGAACACAAAGTATCCCTGGAAAAATTTGAAAAAAATCATGATTTCTAGCTTCGAAAAAACGTTTTTTGAAGGTGTCATATCAATGGATTTGGCCTGTCCAATAGTCTGTTGAGACTTGAAAGAGTTAAAGTTAAATGAACCTGAAAAGTGTAAAAACCCAATAGGCTAATATACAATATGCTTTGGGGGGGGGGGTTATAGCTAATATTGGGGGGGTAGCACTCCCCTGCACCCCCTCCCCACAAAATCCGTCTATGACTGCCAACATATATTAAAATACTAATCGTAATTAAAACCTAGTTACAATAAAATCTATTAGAAACACCATTAAAATCAATATGGTCACAATGAAATAGACCTGGAAAAAGTGTTCAATGTTCCTCGAATCCTGAATTTGCCTTTTTCAAATGACCCTCGTATAATCAAATTCGGCTCAAAAGTGTGTAAAACAATGAAAAATTTAACCGTGCGTTACGTGTGTCAGTGTAACAATAAAGTTTATTTGACTGTATATTGTTTTCACTTAGCCTCCATTTCCAGCTGGAACTCAATTATACTGGTTGTAAAATTGCCGAGGAAACAAAACAATCTTCAAATTCTATTAACAGGATATGAAGAACACTTCGTAATCTCAAAATAGACTCAAATGGCAGATAACTAAATATGATTCTCCCTTAAAGTACGCGTGAAAAATTCAAAATGTTCCTCAATCTTGTTGCTAAGGCAAATTTTCCTCAGGATCCAAGATCCCGAGATCCCACTTTTTTCCAGGTCTGCAATGAAAGCCTAATTCCTAAGTCCTTTTTTAACAACAATTGGTTTGTAAACCTCTGGGAGTGTCTTGCCATTGTCCCTGCCCATGCATGCTGTTAAAAGGGTACTTGACACAGAGATGAATGGAAATTTTTTGTCATGTAGAAGCCGTTCACTACAGACTCTGGAAAAAGTATAGGGCTTTGTATAAATGTTCACACGAGACAGGACGAATTCGGAACATACGCAATTCTTTCGATTCCATTTGTTGAACACATGATGTGAATCTGTTCGCTCTACTGGTAACTAAGATTTAACCAGCATTCCTGGTTCATTTAACTAGGTTATTTGGTTGAATTAACCAGATTATGTTGGGTGAACTATTAACCAAGAATTCCTGGTTAATAATCCACCTAACATAATCTGGTTAACCCATAGATATCTTATATACACTAGATAGCGCATCTCCTTTAGTAAGATTGAAGCCAAGAATATTCCAGCGGTTACCCCCATTTGAATAGATGGCGGCCATGTTGGTGTTTCCCACTCGCTAATAAACGCTTAAAAAAACAACAATAACTTTCATCGTTTGAATAGTTTAAAAATGTATTTGGAATAGGTTTAACTTAATGTTTAAGTTCCGTGTTTAAGAAATAGAAAACATACGAATCTTTTCATTTCATGGGAATATCCTGAGCCTGCAATCACGGCTTCAATTTTTGAATTGCAGAATAATAGATGCACTATCTAGTGTATATTAAAGATATCTATGGGTTAACCATATAGCCTGGTTACATTAACCAGGAATCCTGGTTAAATTAGCCACGATCGTGATTACATTAACCAGGACTGTGGTTAAATTAACCAGGAAATTTAACCAGGAAAATTAAAAATTAAGTTACCCCAAACAGTGTTAAGTTTAGATTAACCATGCAGGAACA
This sequence comes from Paramuricea clavata, assembly GCA_902702795.2. Classification (NCBI taxonomy): domain Eukaryota; kingdom Metazoa; phylum Cnidaria; class Anthozoa; order Malacalcyonacea; family Plexauridae; genus Paramuricea; species Paramuricea clavata. The sequence continues at coordinate 13,873 of CACRXK020000855.1, forward strand.
GACTCTTTTCAGGACAGACTCTTTTCACATGAGTCCGTAGCGAGAATGGAACCCATGATCTTAGAGGTGAAAGTCGCTTGCTGTGACGACTGCGCCACCGAAGCCCCTAGAGTCGACACTAAAATTCCTTTCTTTCGTTTGTTGTTAATTGTATAGAGGCCGTTCGAGCAATCCAGTCTCTGGAGAATATCCACAATCGTCTGCAAGAACAAGGAAATAATATTTATGACGAAGACATTATGCGTATGAAACATGTATTAAACAGCCCACTATTGAGACAACTCTTAGCAATCCAAGCATCGTGCAGCGAGCTCAACAAAGCTATTGCTAATGCTAAGGGAGACACTATAAACGATTTTGAATTTTCACAAGATGGAGAAATAATTCCTATTGCAAGTAGACAACTACGACTTGAGAAAAATCGAGCTCATGCAAGTCTACAGCGTAATGTAAGAGCTGATGAGAGGAGTAGAGGACAACCATCTTATGATGAACTGGAAGATGAAGATAGAGAATTGTTTGAACGACTAGCTCCAGTTGCTCAAGGTCGAAATATGGAGAAAATAGTGTTGTCCAAGCCTGAGAGGGGAGGCTTAGGGTTCAGTGTGGTAGGTCTGAAGAGTCAGAATAAAGGAGAGTTGGGGATTTTTATTCAAGATGTGCAGGAGGATGGTATTGCTGCAAGGTAAAGTATATGAAAATGAAACCGAAATCTTCTTTATGATTATAGTCAAGTTTATTTTACCGTTCAGTTAGGCCTGTTTCATACGTCGCACTATCGTCGAATTTAATTCAGATTTTAGTTGAACAAATTAATTGGGAAGGTAGTGTGTTGTATGGAACGAATTTAAATTCGCCTGAATTCGTCCAAGACGTTTTTATGATCAGACGGATACAACGATGGATGATCAGACGGTAACTGTCGAATTATATGCATAAATTATATCAACATTTGTTTCCGATCTTTTCTGTTTATGTGTAATCCATGCTTACAGCCTAGTCCCTGGCCTTCCAAGCGCGGGCGAGTTTCATGCTGTCATCGAACTTGCGGGCTGTCCGTTTCGCAAAATATCCGAACTGGGTCGCGTACAGCTTATCCCTGTCAGCCTGCAAACCTTGTCGATTTCCCCCTAAAATAATTAGGCGGAAGCGAAAAGGCCAGGAACTAGGCTGCCATGATCAGTAATCATGAAATTAATTCGTCTGAGTTAAATTCGGCGTTTGAAACGAAACCATTTTCAAGTCGGCCACTCGACTAATATAATATTCGTCTGAATTAAATTCGTCGTATTAAACAGGCCTTAAGTTTCAGTGAACATAAATAGGCAGTAGATGATAGGCAGCTTCAGAGGTGTTGACACATAACACTGAAGTAATTTTTGAACTATGAACAAAGACAAGTCTTATAGCATGGATCTAGTCTCCTCCGCAAGCAACTCGCTGGAAAGCACGGCGAATTTTACGCAATATTTAGCAGACTGATGGGTGATGGGTGGTGAGTGGGGCGTGGCAGTAATGAAACCCCTGTTACCCCCATCATTTCTCCTGCCTGAGGAGTCTAGTATGGGTCCAAGTTGTAAATTGTATGGAAATCTAACTTCCATACTAATTGCCGTTTCCACAGGGTGGATGATGTACATTTGTACTTTGGATTTATTGATGCAAATATTATTTCTGTATTATTTATTTGTCTCCAAATACTAGACTATTCAACATAGAATGACAGATTTAATCGCATCTGCTGTAAGTGAAGGCCACCTACTAATGGACTAGTTGCATTAATATAACATCACTTGTTGGTGCATAAAAGGGCTGTCGAGTATTCCTAGTTTTTCTAGACGTCCCTACAAACAATCATTCCGACACTTTGATTTTAAATCCGATCAGTGATAGGAGAAAGCCTTGTGACAATGTTAACCAAGTCTGCTGTACCACAGGTTGTACTAGGGTGTATAGTATCTCTCTATTTTTCTTAATATTTATTTTCTCTTGTGTTTAGAGATGGGCGGTTACAAGAAGGTGATCAGATTCTCGCAATCAACAAGAAAGTGTTAGATAGTGGTCTGACACATCATGAAGCAATGCTATTTTACAACAAAGTAAAGGTGATATTGAACTGGTGGTTGCTAAGGGCGTGCCTAGATCATTGTCGAGGAGTTCTTCTTTGGCTAGCTCATCTCTATCAAGATCTTCCTCTGCCGTCAGTAACGCTTCGCAAAATTCCGTTTCAATACCAGTAAGTGTTTCGCATACGCTGCAGACGCATGTAGCCATCGTTATGCATGCATGAATACCACCATAAGCAAATTGCCTATTATATTATATGTTAATATGTTTTTAACATATGAGTCACGATTTAGGAACAGTTACTATTTTTAGACTTTTAGGGTTAGGATTAGGATTTGGATTAGGGAAAGGGTTAGTGCTAAGATTAGGATTAGAGTAAGGGTTAGGATTAGGGTTAAGTTTAAAATACAAAATAATACAAAATTACAAAAGTCTAAGAATAGTAACTCTTCCTAGAACGGTTATACATGCATATACTGGTCCAGTTGATAAAGCTTGTGTCTTTAGCTAGCTAATGTCAACACAACGTGGTTAGATACTTCTTAGGTACAGGTCGGTCCCATGTCAGTCCTTAGTGTGAACATGGTTTAAGAAGAAAATGAAATTGTTCATCTGCAGCGCAGGCTGGTGGGTTTGGTGACTCACTAGCCTGAAAAATATATAAGAATATGATTACTACATATCCTATGTATAAGGCTGGCGAATAAAATGCTATAATCATTTTCCGTGGGTTATTGACACAAATAGACAGATTTGAATTTTGACAATGATTTTGAAATAAGATCGAAAGTCCAGTATCTGCAAAGTTGCAAACATAGGTCTACCTGATAGGAAGCTTCCGCCTTCCCCCAAGAAAAAAGAAAACCAAGGGAATTATGGAAAATGCTTATAAATTAGTCTTAAACTTGTGCAAAAGGCTTAAAGACTGCATATATAAATATTAATTACATGTAATTCTTTGGAGGTTGGAGATGGTATTCATATTCGTCATATTGAAAATGTTGAACTTCCAAACGATGGAGGAGGACTTGGCTTTGGTATCGTGGGCAGTCGTAATTCTGGAGTTGTTATTAAAACTATTCTTGCTGGAGGAGTTGCAGACAAGGTATACTTTAGATTAACTAAAACGCACATTTATAATGAGGTAGTCATAGGACAGTATAGTCACATAGTACAGTACCATTTGGATCAGGCTTTCGTCCTACCTGGGCATGATATAGACGTTTCCTAAGATATTATTAAGTTGGATTGTTGGAAAGAAAAGTGGAAACGTTATTGTCAGCGTCAGTTGGCTTGTTAAGTTTGTCAAAAGCAAAGTGTAGGTTTACAATGTATTGCACATGTTCGCAATTGTGAAAATGTTGTCCAATAGCACTTTTGGTTGGATTGGTATGCTCAGAGAGCCGCGTCTGTAAACGTCTTTCTGTTTTCCCAATATACATCGCGGAACAGCCAGGACATGTCACTTCGTAAACTACATTAGATTTCTAAAGATTCGGAATTTTGTCTTTGTTGCAAAATTTGTTGTCATAAATAACTATAAAATTTACAGGAACAGTATAGGCATCTTTGTATTTTCTTTATGCAATTTTTAACTAAAGTTTCACCTTGTTTACCAAGGTATGGAACGCGTACCCAAACCTTAGACCTAGTGTCGTTTTCGTCAAAAAAGTTAGTGCGAGGTCGATCCGTAGAAAATTTGTTTTTGAGTTTGGATATCAATAAATTTCTGATCGCACGAGGAAAGCCGTTCCAAGACATAAATATTTTAAGCTCCCGAACTTGATTTTCAAATAATATCCAAACTCAAAAACAAATTTTCTACGAATCGACCTCGTACTAACTTTTTTGACGAAAACGACACTAGGCCTAAGGTTTGGGTACGCGTTCCATACCTTGCTTTGGTGAACAAGGTGAAACTTTAGTTAAAAATTGCATAAACAGAAAATACAAAGATGCCTAACTGTTCCTGTAAATTTTATAGTTATTTATGACAACCAAAAGTTTTCTTATTTTCTTTCCAACAAAGACAAAAAAAACTGTTTACGACCTTCAGAGCTATTGGACGTCAATGGCCGCCATCTTGGCTTCACTTTTCTCATGGGCCGAATGACTGAAGTTCTTGCTCCAGATATATAGAGAGCACAGTGACTAGGACCTGTAATATAAAAATAGTTAACTATAGAAGGTAAAACGTTAGGCAACCATGCATAACCAGACATACAGTATACAGTAACTACAGTGCGGTGCCCTGGAGTTGAATAAGGCTTTTTATTCCGAACAAACTAACAAACTCACGCACCGATTATTCACAAAGCGATGCCTAACTTCGTTTGGGCACCGCAATCTATTTTAGAGTATCTGTACTTAACTACGAAACAGGTTGTAGAATGTTAAAGTTAGGTAAGAGTTTTATACAACCGTCCCCTGGATGTTAAATTAATATACAATGAAAATGTAACTCTGTGGGTGGAGCACATGAATACAGTATCTCCCTAAGTTGTGTCCGCAATCGTCGAAAAATATCTTGGGGCCTGGAGCAAACTTTCTCCGGGCTTCCCATGACCTTATAATGTGAAACAGTGCTGGGAAATCTGCTGGAACATTAAACAGTATACTCCAAAACCGCAAAAGACCAGTATCAATGAAAGGAGATGGAGAGCGCTGTCGTGGTGGCATCAGAGAGGTACCCCTCTGCCATCCACCTATATGGATGATCATGACTATATATTTTCTGACTGTGAACACCATTTTCCACGATTTGTTTTCAGGATGGTCGATTGCAAAATGGTGATCACCTCATGCAGATAGACGACACAAATGTTGGGACAATGACGAGTGAAGAAGTTGCTCAAGTCCTCCGTCAAGCTGGCAATCCTGTACGCATGGTCATTGCTCGTGTTATAACTGATAACTCTGGAGAATTACCGCCAAGAAAACCTGTGGTAAGTGTGACAGCTTTATTTATAATTACCTTTTCCCCAATGAAAAGTGCATGAATATTCTCCACTTTGTGGCAAGGGGATTGCAAGAGATACTATTGAGCTTAGGGAGCATTCATTTTTTAGCTGGGGGGTGGGCCGGAGGAATTTGGGGGTGGGTCAACCAATTTTGACATGCCTCAAAGGGGTGGGTCTTTTTATGGTTTTGGTATAAATGGAGGGGTCATAAAAATAATCAGTGAAAAAATCACCAATATAATGTGATAGAATTTGGAAATATATGGATCAAGAATAGTAAAAAGGTCTAGAATCTATCAACTATCTCGTCATCTTTAACAAAGAAGCAAACTCGTCATCTTTAACAAAGAACCATGACTTTCGTCAATTGACCTCGTTTTTATCCGTTTTTGTGTGAAAACATGAACGAAAACGCTACGGAAACGACACCGTGTGGATTTAGTAATAGTTAGGATGAGGGGTCAAAAAATGTTTCAGTAAAAAAATAGGGGGTCATAATTTTTTATCAACTTTTCTCTCGGGGGTTCCAAGTTTTAGCATGGAATTAGACATCAGTTCCTCCGGCCCAC
>CACRXK020000855.1:19488-48201 GCA_902702795.2 Paramuricea clavata
CCCCCCCCCCCCCCCCCCCCAGCTAAAAAATGAATGCTCCCTTAGGCAAGCAACGTTTTTGTCAACACAGATATTTTTATAACTAAGTTTGGCTGCTTTAAAATCTTATGTTTTGTCATATGTGTTGAAAATTACCAGTTTTTTAATAAACACAATTTTTAATAAAGCCCGCCGTCTGACATCCTTATTGACAAAAATGTCGCTTGCTCAAACAGGCCCTTAGTGCAAGTCACTGAAGTTCTATTTCTGGCAAGTACTGCATGCATGCGTAATTCCTCCATTTACTGTACAAGAAAGTTGTGTGCGGAGGAAGCTATCAGTAAACTGTTCCACTGACTTGTTAATACACAAAAATATCTCCTTGTCAAAAAGCATGATGCTTAATATTTTGTCATGGTGCTTACTATATATTATTATTATTTTAAAAACAGTTTTAAATAAACATGCATGCAGTAACTACTACCAATCCTATATCATTACTTTAGGAAACGGGCAATGCGGATATTTTTGAAGTGGAACTTTCCAAAGGCAACAAGGGACTTGGAATTACCATTGCTGGTTATGTTGGCGAGGAAAATGAAGGTGAGAGAAAATACTCCTACTAATCCCAAATACGATTTTCAGTATGTGTAATATTTGTGTCATTCTAGAAAGAAATGTAATAGATTTAATTATTTTTGTGTTATGAAACATAATCTTGTATTACTATCCAGGAATTCTTGATATAGCCGTGCAGGTTAAATTAACCACGAATCTTGGTTATATTAACCAGGACTGTGGTTAAATGAACCAGGACTGTGGTTAAATGAACCAGGAACACTAACACCCCAAATTAATTATCGATTAACCAGGAAATTTTCAACCAGGGTGTCTTATAGTGTGGTTAACGACTAAAACTGTCTGTACCAGTGTTGGTATAGTACCAATATGAAAATGCTGTGCTGAGTGGTTATATTACTACCTTAAAAAATAAGCAGAAACTCGACGTTTCGAGCGAAGGCCCTTCGTCAAGAGTTAGTACTAGGCTACTAACTCTTGACGAAGGGCCTTCGCTCGAAACGTCGAGTTTCTGCTTATTTTTTAAGGTAGTAATATAACCTCATGGTTAACGACTAGCCTACTTAAGGTTTTCACTCTATAGGAGTTACTGGCCATGAGGCCATTAATTGGTCCCATAAATTCTTTGTATATAGTTGGCAAATAATTACCATCAAAATCAAATCTAAACTGAAATAAAACTGCAGTCAGCGGATGAAGTATAGCCTAAAGTGTAAATCTATAGACACGATTTTAGCAGTATTTTTGCCTGTTAATGTTGTCGTCTAATTTAATAGATTGTCTCATTCAATTTGAAATTATATTCAAACAGTTATAAAGTTACTGTATGAACTGTCGATACCTCCCAGAAAAATTCTTGTCTTTCCTGAAAACAAAATAATTTTCCACCCCTTGGAGTTAGCGTATCTAAGATACCTATATACGTACAGCTAATTCAAAAAAGGTTGTTCTTTGCAAACCTTAAACTCTAAACCTTAAACACTAAGCGCGCAAAGCTTAATGGGAGCACAAGTTTCAAGCTTAGTAGTTGAATATTGCAGCTATTTGTGAATGAATTGTTCTCGTATAAGAGATATTTACCAGGTGTCTAAGAAATGGGCCCCATTAAAGGAATACCGAATGGGTTTCCGTGCAGGATTGCGTGATCCATGCACGAGGGATGTCGCGAGACTTTCGGAAAGCGTAAAAATACTCTAGCTGCAGGTGAGTGTATTTTTACGCTTTCCGAAAGTCGAGCAACATCCCAAGTGCATGGATCACGCTATCCTGCTTGGAAAACCATTTGGTAGTTGTTTTATAAAATAAGTATAGGTGATCATGCGATGGCGAGTACAATTAGGGGTTAATCCCTAATTGTACGAGCAACGTCGCATGATTACTTGTTTATTATTAGCATGACAAAATTGGATACTTCTCAATATCAACATTATATATATTCTCTCGCCAAAGTCCAGTCCTGCCAGATATTTGGTGCTTTTGTTCGTATTTTGAACACTATTTTCATTTAGTTCTTTTGTTAAAGCAAATTTTGGTGCTTTTGTTCGTATTTTCATCTAGTTCCTCTAGGACAATTTCATTTCACATCTGTGTTTAAAATACCTTTCCGCCATTTTGTTTGTTTTGGGAAAATCATTAATTGTACTGCAGTACAATTAATGAAATAATTGTACTCCTCTCAGCCAATCAGCATCCAGTAATTTGTCATGCTAATAATAACTACTGTAGCAGTGAAACAAAGACATTTTGAGAATCCCGCGAAGGCATTTTAATTCCTCGTGTAGGATAGCCTGATCCTGCACGGCTATCAAATTGCGTGTTTCACTGTAGTTATTATATAAATATGATTTCTAAACTGATTAAATCATGCTCCCATTATGCTTTGCACGCTTAAGGTTTAAAGTTTAGGGTTTGCAAAGGACAACCTTTTTTGAATTAGCTGTATACAAAACACCATGCAGTACGAGCTGCAGATATTCATATTTCGTCCACGCAGATGCGGGATGACTCCGTATTTATACACACGAGCTTGCTCTCAACAAGCGCATGTAGTAACAACACAGTGATGTCTACACATCCAGCACGAAGTGTAACGGGGTCAGAATGCTCAAACCACAAGGAAGTGATTTCTCGTAAATTTACCTTGTATTCTTTTTACGATTCTTTAGCAGAGCAATTATCTGGAATATTTGTACGAAGTATAAGTGAAGATAGCGCTGCAGATAGATGTGGAAAGATTAATGTCAATGATCAAATTATTGAGGTATGAGGTGTAATTGAAATTGGATACTAAGTGAATGTTCAAGAATTTAAGTTTGTGTGGAAAGTTTGTTAAACAGTGGTCTCGTTCTATTAATTAGGAATATCGCGCACGCACGAGAATCGTGTGCTGTGTGCACAACCACTAGGGTTTCCATATTTCTGTAAAATGTTTTAATTTATTGTTTTTCCATTTAGTACTCAGACTCTTCGTTCCATTTGTACGCAGGGAACAATAGAAATGACGTCTGTAATTAGGCCTATACACAAAACTGCAAATTAAACGTTTCTACCCGCCCTCCCCCCTCATACAGTTGCGTACGCACTATAAATGGACGAGCGCTGGGCAAAATAAAATAATTTGAATCCTTCAGTATCCATTCTGCACATACACCGATCGCCATTTTCGTTACATATTGATAAACAACACGCTTTGTGAAACAATGCAATATCAGTACCGTCTCGTGCCCAGTCGCTTAAATAGTAAATTTATTCAATTTATTTATGAGTTAATAATTTACGAGGCGCGCGGAATATAATATTGAAAGGGGCCGCGAAAGATCTTTCCCATTTCTCTTTGCGCTCGTCTTTACGTGCGGGCGAGCGCCTTTATCAGGCTGGCGTTGCCCGCATAGCCGAACCACTGATCAATATACGTTATATACATATAACTGATATGTGCCATGAGAAGAGCCTGCTAAGGAGGCATGTAGCAGTATTGCATCTACCAAGCCATACATGTCTACCATCTGCTAAACCTGGTTGTAGTCATTAAGAGAGACATCTGACCGTCTTTTAGAATGCCAGGCTTTGTATGTTGACTATTGACCAGGATGGTACAATAGTATCAGGATGGTACTGTAATTTAATGGCCTGAACATATACATTCCCCATTCGAAGTTATAATTATGGTCATTTCTTGTTCTAGGTGGATGGCGTGAATCTTGAAAATAAAACAAATCTTGAAGCTGTTGAGGTTTTGAAGAAAACTGGATCAGTTGTGAGAATGAAACTCGCTCGTGCTAAGGATGTTGCAATACCAAAGAGAACGAGATCGTCAGGTGAAGTATAGAGCCTCCATAAAAATATTTCTTTTATATTTTCAGTGGCGGACACTTCGCTTTACAAAGACTTAAAATTGCACTAGTTCTACGGATATGGGCAATTTGATCGTCACTCAAATTGCGTTTCCCAAATTGCACTCGAGACCATACTATCACCTATACTAATCAGCTAATCTTTCAGAGACTTTCGGAAAATATTAGGGGCGATCCTCCCTAGTGTGTGCCACTGGTTTAGACAGGGTTATGATAATATTACTTTTTACACCGGGATCGGAGATATGTGTTTTCGCATGACGAAGGGTGTCCGTTAATAGAGGTTCAACTGTATATTTTGCAGAAAACATTGTCCAGTCTTTTGCTGGCGAAATGGAAAGTGCCGTCGATGAAGTTGATGAAGTTGATAACTATGGTAACTTGTTTTTCTTTTTTGTACAATGACTGTGATTGTACATCACATATTATATCCCCACTTGGCCCCAGTATAGCGATTTTCTCGATCTCTATATCATGCAAGTACTTTTTAGAGAATGAAACGACTAGTTCTTTGCTGCATCCGTATGCCCAAATTATTATCAATGCAAATTTATTTAATCATTTTCTTGCCCTGACGATGTTCTGATGCAAATATGCAAAAACTATTTTCAGCTGCAGTATTCTGTATTTTACGTTCTTCCACTATAGCTGGTCCAGTTCAGCCTGAGGTTGTTGAAGAAGCTAAAGCAAAATATCAAAGTATTGTTGGTGAAGAAGCTGAAATTTTGGTATGGGAACGAAATCTCTTTAATACTGTAGCCTCACGTGGTATCATCCTTGAATACATATTGTGTTATCACCATGATTGCAGAATGCTTGTCTAATATCATAGAAGTATTGGTAATATCCTTATGTCTCGTGCATGCATGAATGTATTTCTTTTTTATCTTGATTCCAATCACAATCCAAACCCTATTGTGCGGGAAACACGATGATATAACCGAAATGTTTTGTGTAGGTTGTGCAGTTGCCAAAATTCTCACCCACTGGTGGACTTGGGCTAAGTTTAGAAGGATTCACTCAAGGTACGACGCATGATGGGAACTATTAATATTACTCAAATATCAAAAAGCTGGCTCATTTTATCTGCTTATTGAATGCAACCACATTTACCATGATACTGTATTCTGCAGTGTTTTCTTTATCATGCAAATCAAGGGAAGCCACTCCTTTCATAATGATCATGTAACTACAACTACCAGAATTAATAAGCTTAAAAAGCAGATGTATTATGATGTTTTGAGTTGAAATATGAAGTTACATTTTCAGTTTGAACCTCGCACCTCTCTCCTCCGCAGAGGCTTTAGTTTTCTTAGGATTTAATATTACGATGAGATGCATTTCACTACACTTTACAGGCGGATCTTGGAACACGAGCGTAGCCGCTGGGCGAAGGAGCGCAGGCGGCAAAGACCCCGCACCATCTTAGAGAAAACGGTAAATGCGTGACTGGTCACGTGACGATAGGAAATTTTTATTTATCTCCAAAATCTTTTGTAACTACAAGAATTATTATTATTATTATTATTACACACTTTATTTTACGACGTTAGCCCCGACAACTACAAAAGTTGATTTCCACGGGGGGCGTCCATATAAAAATATTACAAAGAATATAAAAAGGAAGGAAACTATATATGTACATGATAAGGTTCATTACGAATTTATTACATTTGGGATGAGCTAAACGAATTTAGTTTTTAACCAATTTGGAAGACAAATTTGTAATTGGAGGTCGAAAACTATAGATGTAGTTTTCTCATGGCAAATGTTATTCATTCCTAATGAAACGTGCCATGCTCAATACCAAATCATTCCTTTATGTTTTGTGGTTTCAGGGCAAATATTTGCTTTTACGTGACATGCATTTGCGAGGACCAAGACAGTGCGAAGTTGAGACTCAGAATTTTCATATTTTTACAGTGGTAATTCTGGTAGTTGTGGTTATTTGACATCATTATGAAAGGGGTCTATATAATTGCACATTTGCATGGTGAATAGACCTATAATAAGCTAACGCGTTGTCACCAAATTCACTCGCATATATATTGTAAATGCGTGGTTACCTTTGTTCTATTCTATGCTTACATTATCAGACGAGTGGTAACTAGCCGGTTATCTAGCTGAAATTGTCAGTTGGATCTTAATATGATGAAGTATTTAGCTCGACAATTGTATTACCTTTTGCATAATGCCGGCCAGGCCAAAATCAATCATTCCCAGGGCCTTTTAATGTCGAAACGAGGCCCTGGGAACGACGTTGGGTACAGACGAGAAAGTTTTCTACAACAAGTTTTCATATCGCAAGTTTTATTTGTCAATTTCCCATATGTACATGCACGTACAGCAAATTTTCTATGACAACGTTCTGGTTTTCTGGCCGCCACATATACTACAACAATATATCGATGTACATCCTTGTTCCCAGGGCCTCTCGGCCGTGTGCGAACCGGAAGTGCAAGAAAACTTTCAGTATTTTCTAAAGCGCATACTCTTGAATTGGGACGCTTTAGCACCCGTAACAATTTTCACAGAAAAGTATTACGAAGAAACGAAGTATTTTTGTTGACATACTTTGGTAGAATAATTTTACCTAGCGAAACCTGCTCAACTTCTGGGAAATAGCAGTTATGTGAGAAGCCAATCAGATCTCTCTCTTTAGTCGTCTACCCCAGAGCCTATAATTGACCCATTAGACTTTGCCAATTTCAAAAGTTGTGTGTTAGATTTTGAACAAGTGTATTTGTTCTGAAAAACATGATAAAGTTGACCATACCTGTATACGAGCAAATAAAACTTGTCATAGAACATTTGCTAGTCTGTAACTGGCTTAATTCGCTACATTGTGTATTATATCTAGTACATGTAACTACTGTAGTTAAATTTGTCCAGTACCATATAAATCTGTTGTGTGAACAGAAATAATCGTGTCTAACATTGTTTTCAGAGGGACTACAACATCATCGTATTCACACTGTTAATCCAACTGGCCCAGTTGGAGTGCATGGCGTGGTAGTGAAAGGGGACTACTTGATAGAGGTATACGTAGTTCTGGAAATACAAGAAATACTAATTGCATTATAATACATCATGAGATGTTTTCTATTCCCTTGTACATACCTTGGTCAAGCGAGAATGAGAGTTTTCTCAGAACTGTCATGCCTCTGTCACACGAGACCAGAGTTGCATGAGAGTTGATAGAGTTGAATTGATATTACCACACACGTAGCGAAAATTTTCATCAACTCTCAACCTGGTTTGACCTGGACTTAACAGACACAGTTCAGCCTTTTGAATGATGGTTTTTAAGGCGCATTTCAGCCCTTTTAATTGAAAGAACTAACTAGGAAAATCAATTAAGCATAATTCAAGATCAGCAAACTTAATGTTTTTAACATTTTAAAACATTCTTATTGTTAAAAACATTGAGTTTACTGATCTTGAATCGTGTATAATTGATTTTCCTAGTTAGTTTATTCAATTAAAAGGGCTGAAATGCGCCTTAAAAACCATCATTTGAAAGGCCTGTGCCTTTAACAGAAACATATACTTTTCAACTCAAAATCCACTATATTTCAGATAAATGGCTCAAATGTTCTGGAATTATCCCACAACGAAGTCGTTTCCTTAATTCAAGCATTGCCTCTCAATTTCCGTCTTGTTGTTGCTCGGAAATTAGATGAAAATGATGAAATCGTAACTGTTCAAGAAATCAGACCCACAAGTATGTATTTGTTTCATGAGCTTGATTGCAGGATGTGACCTGGAGAATATAAAAAGTATATACTCGGGAGAAACAGTATGTTTTCTGGACCCAATAGACCTTTTTAAAACGTCTGCCTTGTGACGTAGTTTGCGGATAAATACGATCTTTTGGCCAATCAAGCAAGCCAAATGGCTGTGCGGGGTTTTCCTTTATCCGCAAACAACGTCACAAGGCAGACTTTTTAAAAAGGTCTATTGTGCCAATGTTTCCCGAAGTGAAGCCGAGAGTCCACAAGCATACTGTTTCCAATAGTTCTGGGTACGAGATTGTGCTGTTTTCCGAACGTTATTTCCAGTCCAGTTGTATTCAAGGAGGGACCACAAAACATACTGTTTCTCGTTCAACGGTCCCATCCGCGAGGAGAACCACGTGTGATCCCAAGTTCAAATCTACCAAATTATAAGACATCTTGTTTATTCTCTATTCTAACTTTTCAGATAACAATTTGAACAGCAAATCAACGTCATCTATGTGGGCATCAGAGGTAGAATATGTTGACCTTGAAAAGGGAGAAAAGGGACTGGGTTTTAGTATTCTTGACTATCAGGTAATGCATCGGGTGTAGACAAAGTTATATTGATTTAGAAAATAGTTGATTTTATGCTTTGTACAAAAAAATTTTTCGTTTGCCTAGGTCTATAGTTCCAGACTGACCTGGGTTCGGTTGCTCTTGTCCTTCGTCCTTTTCTGAAATAGTTTCCTTTGCTAGTTACATCTTCGTTCATAAACTCCATCTCTTTCCTGTTTAAGAAAGCAGCCTGAACTAGTATAACATATAATGTATAATTGCGCCGATTTAGGAGAATAATTGCAGATTATGACACTACTGCAGTATAAATAAGCAGAAATACTGCATAGCCAAGCAACTTGAACGATTCTGGATTGGTTAACTGTACAGTACATCTGCTATCTTGCCATATATAAACGAATATGCCTGCAATTCATAGATAGTACTGTAGCTGTGGCTGGCCCAGATAGATAGGTTGTATGATGAGAAAAGATAGCTGAATGTACTGTATTACTGAAACCTATGGAATCTAGCGGTCAAGTTTCAAAAACCTACAATAACGCCCGTATTCTAAAAGCTCACCCACACTCAATGAGTGGAAGTTCAATCTGAGCTTCTCTCGAGTGTCATTGCTGTTTTTGAATAGCTGGAGGGCTAGTGTCATACCTTACTATGTAACTACTCACCCTCCAGCTATTCAAAAACAGCATTAGCACTCAAGAGAAGCTCAGATTGAACCTCCACTCATTGAGTGTGAGTGAGTCAGCTTTTAGAATGCGGGCGTATATCTTGAACGAACCAAATCCTAACAGGGATTGCATGCATTACTTTTAAAGAGAAGTCATAACATATCCATGGAAGTCCAGTAACATCTTATATACACATTTTCAGGATCCTGTTCTCCCAGATGAAACAGTTATTGTAATTCGTAGTTTGGTTCCTGGCGGAGCTGCTGAACACGATGGTCGACTACATCCAGGACATAGACTGATGTCAGTGAATGATACGAACTTGGAACATGCCACTCTTGATATTGCTGTGCAGACTTTGAAATCGACGGAGAGAGGTATGATGATCTATCTTTATTCGAGGGTGGTGTCTTATCATCATGACATGTATTTATTTGCTACTGCAGCCAAAGACTTAGCGGACACTGTTTGTGACCTCTCCATAGTTATTAAAATCCTATAGCGACTCTTCTCCTGGTTTATAGTTTTCAAGTAAGGAATGTCCCGGAACCTCAGTCAGTAGTGACTAAAATCCCGCCGGTTTTTGAGGTACAATGGTCAATGTCAAATTGAATTTGACCTCAAAGTCAGTTACGTCCGGCAAACGTTGACCTCTCAAGTTTTTCTCCAGCGACATAAAAAATCAACAGTGACTTTTAACCTTTTTCATAAACATGTGCTATCACAACCTCGCAAGCCAGGATATGCTATCATACGGTTCGACTTCCCGCAAATCTGAGCAAGAAAGCGTTGGAACTATTTTTTGTGTCTGTGCAAATCACGAAACGAACGCTTTATAATGTACAAATTAAGAGCCATTGAGGTTGGCCGCCCAAATTGGGTGTGTGTCCACGCCCTTGAGTGGTCACGCTGACGAGGATGCAAACATAATTTGAATTGATGCTTTATTCTCGCAGAAGCTGCATTGAGTAGCCGCGTAGCCAAAAAATATATGCTTTCGAAAATGGACTGTTATTCTAGAGTTGCTCCCATATTGTTTTTTGCTTTTTGTTATATTTTGCTTTCCTTGGATTTTGCATTTATACGTAGCACTTTGGATTTCCTCACATGTCTATATTAAATAACATGCTAACTTTCTGTAACTAACGACTCGGGGGCCAAGGTGCATTTTGTGCTGACTCGTACCCAGTCGTCAATAAGTACATATATAGATCAGTGGACTGAAGGCGAGTCAGTATTCTGTGTTTTATAAACTATATTTATTTGTGAACTATATTTATCCGTCTGTTTGATGGTGTGATGCTGTACTGTTTTTTTTGCCCTGAACGTATTTGCACGCTTATCCTGGCGTGTATTCAGTGTATATTTTACACCACGGAAAGCTTTATTAGGCCTACATGTGATGTGCTCTGCATGGGTACCGGGGCCAGTATGAACGCCTCAGCTGGCATATCTTGCACGCGTCTTGTTTTATTTTGGCCTGAGGATGAATTTAGTATCTATAGTTCGTCAAGGGACAACTGCTCTGAAACGTGGAAATTACTCCAAAATTGCCAAAAAATCCCGTTTGGAGCAGTTAAAACTGGCACTTCAGTTAAGAGTGAAAAACATTTTTAATAATGGAAAGCAACGTTTATCTGAGATTTTCAATCGTTATCTTCCCTGTGAATGTTTCCTGACAATATAAACTCTTCAAACGCTATCGCCTTGGTTTTGTTGGCAAAAAGTTTTGCACGGGGAAGATTTCTCGAAGACGAAGTAGGTCCCATTACACGAAGAAACATTATATATATAATTGCCAAAACCCCGCCTATTTACAAAATGCGAGTCCACTATCATGTTAAAATGGCTTGTCAGCGGTCGTTATTTTGTGTTTAAACGCCCCACGCCGATGCCCCACGGCGCACAGTTAACAACATGAGTTGTTTAACTATAACTATACAGTTAAGGATTTAACTACAGTAGTTAACGCTAACCGCAGTTAACTTTAACTACGTATTTATGCAACCAAAAAATGCCCTATACATTTCCTAATAATCTGATGATGTAGGTTATACTATGTAGTGAACGTGAAACATGATTTTTTCAGATACCTCCATCATCTACGTATAGTATAAGCTCATTGAACCATATATCTGCCTACGATACATATCTGCACATCACATATTTCAGCCTGACTATCATACATATAATTTAATTTAGTTTGTATTTATTAAACAAATTTCAAAAACTCATTAATAATTCATGAAGCAATTATCCAATCTTGAGTAAGAAATTAGTCACGTGCATACGTCTTTATACCAGCTAAAGAACACTTTAACAAAAGACCATTGTTATGCAAACTATATAAAGATTTTTATATAAAGATTTTTATATAAAGATTTTTATATAAAGATTTGACTTATTATGCATACGTTTTTGAAGTCATTTAAAAAACTCGCGGGTCGTGTTTTATTAGGTCTAAAGCCACTCGCGCTGCGCGCTCGTGGCTTTAAACCTAATAAAACACTCCTGCTCGTTTTTTAAATAGTACATAAAACATTTTCCGTGTTCATATACAGTTATATCAACACGAGTGGAAATTGGGAAAACGAGAAATTGTATGGAAACACGACGGCGGAGTGTTTTCACACAATTTCGAGTTTTCCCAATTTCCACCAGTGTTGATATGCAATCAATACGGAAAAAATGTTTTATATTTTTTTATAATTAGCACAAAGAAATATAAAGAAAGAAATTTTCTTTGTTGATATTGAGTTATATCAACACGACTCTTAGCCAATCAGCGTTCAGAATTTACAGATGCTGTATTATAAATATATATATGCCTGGGAAATTCATTAGTAGACTTAATTTGTGCCGTTTATAAGAGCAGATGGTATTTAGAATAAATATAAAAGCAGCAAGATTGCAGATTTTTAAATTAAAATTAAAATTTAATATTTTACTAACTATGTAGTATTTCTGTGTAAATAAACTTTATTTTAATAACAAAAGGTTCGAAATTGATTAAACAGAGAAATTAAAAGGAATTTAAACAGCAAGCATTCGAAGGTGTACATGTATTACTGATTACTAATTTGATGATCAATCAAAGGTATCCTGAGAATTATCACGTAATTTTAATTACTTTCTAAGTGAGTCATTTTCTCGAGTGTCGAGTAGTCGAGAGTATAAAAGTCGAGATCCGAGGATAAAAAGTCGAGGGTCTTGAAAGGAAAGCTTTAGAACAAGTGGAAAGCTTTAGAACAAGTTATTCATGTAATAATTGCAAATAATGATATTCCACGGCTAAATTGTCTCGTCCAATTAACTTGATCTCATTGCCATTGGCATTTTTTGCACAAACCGTTAACTGTTCCTTAAAATTGTCGATTTTCAAACTATTTTGAGACAACCGTTGCAACCGACGCAGATATTTTGAGCCAACCGACGCAACCGAGATAACCCCCTCCCCCCCCCCATTGGAATGTCCCCAGTATCGTCCTTCATTTGTCATACAACAAATAAGATAGACGAATTAACTGCTGTTGTATCGATCATAGTTTATTAACTATGCACCGATCTATGACCCATCCGTGGTAATGATAACAGAATCTTGGCTAAGTGATGATTTCGCTGATGCCTCGGTTAAGATCGATAATAAATACAACATGTTTCGTCGCGATAGAAAGTCTCCTGGCGGAGGAGTTATGTGAATAATTGTTTACTTGCAGCAGAGCGTATGGCTCACCTCGAAGAAGAAAACAAACAAGTGATCTGGTTGTTGTTAAGAAACCCCAGAACCCACAGACCTTACAATACAATCGTTGCTGCTGTAGTGTACTACCCCCTGGTCAAACCGCCGAACAAGTAATCGATATGAATGAATACTTAACTACTTGTATAGATAGTCTCTTGCGCGAACGTCCTTTATCTGGAATTGTTATAGCCTGGGTCTTCAATCAGCTAAAATTAAGAGAACTATATAACAGATTTAATTTAAAAAGGTCTTTAACTAAACCGGCTAGAGGACACAACACTCTTGATCAAATCCTAACAAATATATATGCTCCCTCTCTTTGACACTGTTAGCCATCTCTCCCCAATCGGACGCTCTGATTAAATGACCTCTCCCTGAAGATGGCTTCTGAAGATTGGACTACTGTATATTCAGCACTGGATGTGGATAGAAAGTATCAGCTTACAACTCAATTATATAATTATTGAAATGCTTGACGAGTCCTTACCTGAAAAAACTATCAGAGTACATCACTCTGATAAACCGTGGATCACTGGTAATATTAAAATGCAAATCAAAGCTTGTCAGAAAGCCTTTTCTCGTGGTGATAAGCCAAGATACAAACAAATATGCGGGAAAGTGGCAAATCTTATAGCTAAAGCCACCTACAATCGATCTAAGACCTCAGAATTTCGTACCTCGAATCAACGGAAGTGGTATAACTGTATCTACTCTTTAGTAAATGCCGAAAATACAACCCATACCCAATTTCCGCACAGCCCCGAAAACCTAGAATGCCGCCTCTGAATTACCTGAAGTGATCAACCCACTTAAAATAACAATCCACCTCTTCCTTCTATTGGCTATCTTAAAGGCAACTGGCATTGACAAGGTTCCTACATGGATGCTAAAACAATACCACGAGGACCTAGCTCCTGTGGTTTATGACATTGTATGCTGTAGGATAAGTCAATGTTATTATCCATCACTCTACAAACATGCCCTAATTTCCATGCAACCGCCGAGAGACGTTAACAATGATTTCCGCCAGATATCAGTCTTACCCCCAACTTGCCAAGATCCTGGAAAAGATTTAAGCATTGAAGATCTGAAAATTAAGAATAACCAGCACGCGTTTACTCAACATCGAAGCACAGTCTCTGCGTTAATATCAACTACCCAAACCTGGTTTAATGCCACTGATTGTTCAAAAACAAAATGTGCAAACAAAATGTGTGATTGTGCAAAATGTGGGTTCATGCGACCTTCATTGACTTTATGAACATTAATAAACCCTTCTGGTTATGGATTAAAAGTTTCCTTTCCGGAAGAGTTCAACAAGTGAATCTCAATGGTACCTTATCATCCATTGCAACATGCCCGGCCGGAGTCCCGCAAGATTCTTTGATATCTCCCATTCTTTTTAATACCTACATTGATGATTTGGAGGACGCCTTACCAGAACAATGAAAAGTCAGTCAGATGACTGCACACAACACCAAATAGTGAGCGTAGATTCTGGTAGTAATTTACAAAAATCTATCAATGAAGTAAATAACTGCGCTGTCTTAAATAAAATGACACTCAATGCTAAAAAAACTAAGGACATGTGGATCTCTTTCACAGACGCTATGCTGAACCACCACGTCTTCGCATTGGAAATGAGTTAATAGAAAGGGTCAACATTTTTAAATTACTTGGGGTGTCGTTCCAAAATAATCTAAAATGGAACGCACATGTTGAAGAGATTACACGAAAAGCAAATAAACGCCTCTACCATCTTAGAGAATGCAGGAAATCGCAGTTTACCAGTCAAAGTGGGTATTATTACCTATCAATCCAAAATAAGACCAATTCTCGAGTATGCATCACCTGTCTGGGCGGGACTCCCTAATTACCTGCAAGATGAAATAGAGCGGGTTCAATCCAGGAGCTTACGAATCTTTGATCTGGAAAAAGATTACTTGCCACGGTGAACAAAAGAAGGGAAGAGGCAACTAGTCGAGACGTGGATAGATTTATGAACGATCCAAACCATTCCAGTCACAGTGTCTATATCATTCTTCTCAGGAACTTAAAGGCATAAACTCTCTTTCTCAAATTCATTAATAATTCATGAGCAATTAAAGCAATAGAATGTAAGCATTCCGTCACAAGATGCCGTTTAATTGGATACCATCTTTTTCTTGAAGCCAAAATTTGAGACCCCTTATATCATGATTGACTGATTGAGCGCTCTTTGCATGCGTGAAAAGACTGGGCCTGGCCTTCAAGTTTGGCTTCAAATTCCCTGTTGGAGGTAGCGTTCCAGTTATGGTGTAATCGTACCTTAGAAGTACTCGATGTTTGTGATATCCCACCAGAGGCTTAGTAACAGTATACAAATAATGAATGTTTATGAGTGCAATGGTAAGAATATTTTCATTCGGTGAAAGAGGAATGTTCCATTCAACGAGGCGACAGCCGAGTTTTATATAATACCAAAATAGACTAATAGATTCGTGTGAGAAGCATTTTGACGGATGCGATTTATCGAAAACACAAAGAGTGCAATGGAATAAAACGTATAGTATACAATTGCACTCACAAAGAGTGCAATGGAACGTATTCCATTGCACTCTTGGGAAATGGAATTTTCTATTCAATATCACGTGACCATAAACAGCCAATTAAACTATCAGAATTCAATAAGGTATTATATAATATTGAATAACGCTTTTGACAATTTTCAGTCTTTTAGTCTTATTATTGACTGAACCAGTGCCGTTACCATTTACTGAAATTGCTTACTTGAAGTTTGCGGTTTGGTTGCTGCATGCAGCACCCCCTTTATAGCTCAATTTGTACCCAATTTGCGCGCTTGTGTATATGACTTTGGTTATTGATGTTATCTCCGCATCTAATTTTTCACAAATGAATTGTTGAGGTTACTTGTTTTGAAAGACGCTGCATTACATGGAGTATATACTGTATATGCCGTGGTAGTCGAGGTGCTAGTTATATTACCTGGACGGGTATCGCACGTGTTTGCGCTTGACGTCGAGTCATATGGCTACACAGGTGTCGCAGTGGAAGGCGTCGCAGCAGATATTTTGCAATCGATCATCTTTATTTGTCCTTCAATTTTGCAAAAAATGTTTGAAGTACAGCATGAACGAAGCCTCTGGAACGAAGCATTCCTTCGTTCTGGTAATTTACACCAAACGTAAAAGTATATAGCCATGTAATTACGTCATTCACAGGCAACATCACACACGCAATGGCTGCAGCCTTGCATGTAGCCTGCCTAGCAGCCGGTTTTAATGGTTCCTTAAGGCCCGTTTACCACTTGCTATTTCTCCTTCGATATTAGGTGCGATTTTCGTCTTGTATAGATGGGTTATGAATGTTCTGAGAATATGTATCCTCATCTGAACATTCAGAACTTTCCACTCGTTCACATACATCAGAAGAAGAAAATTGCACCTGAAATCGCAGCAAAAATTGCAAGTGTAAACGAACCTTTAATGTGGTAGTGCATGCATGGTAAGGCAACGACAACAACAGTCAATAGGCGGCTGATTCAAAACCAGTCACTTGGTGATGTCAATGATTTTATAATATGACGAGCTGTGTGAGAGAGGAAATGAATAACAGGATCTAACAGATAAGTTTACTCAACCTGTAAAACAGTGGGCTTCGCAGCTCTGCAAATAGCTTGCTGATACTACAATAACACAACCCCAATATGTTGCTTTTGGGTCATATGTAGCATTTGGAATAATATATTGATTTCTGTCTGGGAGTGCGCTTCTGACATATACTATAGTGATGATGCAAATACAACAAAGCGATACATTAATAAGTTATATTTCGAGACTGACGAAGCACACCTGCTGCCCGAATAAATTGCATTTTATAGTATTACACGAATAAATTGACGTAAAAGCTTTAACATGTAAATTAAATTATTAAAAATACGAGTTTTCAAGACCCCCAATTTTTATCCTCGACGTAGACTTTTACCATCGACTACTCGACACTCGCAGCAATTAACAACACTCTTTGCAGCTGCATGGTATATTGTTCCGTTCAATAAATTACATTTAATTGGGAAGACATTTCATTTTATTGAATCAGTGTTTTGAAGACAGAAGCTTTGTTTGCATGTGAATTACTTCACTGCAGATGCGCCTATTTTTTAGCAAATTTACCGGACTTTGCAAAGTTTTTAACGCAGAATTTACTTCAAATTCGCTCGCTGTTCTGCTGGAAAATAAAGCTACTAATATCAGACGGTCCTACAAGTTTAACTCGGCTCTAAATACAAATATTTTTCAAGATAATTTGCACTGAGGATGGGATTTAATTTTTACAAAGATATTGAATGGAAGCACATTCCGTTATTATTTGAATGTTCATGTGGTGTTTTTCTTCAGTTGATGCTATTGATTGCATTCCTAAAGGATCCATTAAAGTGTTTTCGAAATTCTGCAGTGTACCTTGTGGCCAACTTGAGTATAGCTGATCTCAGTGTTTGTGTGAGGAGCTTGCTGACGATTGTGTTAGATCCTGAAAGTAAAAGTATGGAGTTTCTGGATCATTCAACTGTCGTGGCATCCTTGTTAACGTTATTATCAATCGCAATAGATCGTTATCTCATGATAAGCCATCCAATCAAACATCGTCTTTTCATGGGCAACAAAAAGATGATTCTATGGGTAGGGGTTATTTGGATTCTTAGTTCTGCTGAGTCTATAACACAACTTATAAAGAATGATGAAGGTTCTTATGATGACTTGTTCAGGTATTCCTGTTACCTGTTGATAGCATTGGGGACATTTACTTTCTATACCGCCACTTTTAAACAACTAACGAAACAATCGAGGTCTCTTAGTCAACTACAAAATAATTCCATTGAATGTCGTGCACAGAAAGTGCGCATTTTGAAAGAAAAACGGTTTCTGAAAACAATCATTATAATTGGTTTTACTGCACTCGTAACGATCCTTCCTAATGCCATATTTGGTCAGGTTATACTGTTTGGGGGTCACGAAGAGGAAAGTGAGAGTAAAGGAAATGTGGACATAATTTTGTTTGCCATCTGGACTGTAAATTTTATCATAAATCCAGTTTTATATTTCTGGAGGTTGCCGCAATATCGAAAGACGTTTTCCATCATTTATTGTTGTAGAAAATAACATTTTATGGTGGATACCTACACTTTTTAAAAAATGGAAGATTTTCTGATTTGCACATGTATTTCTGGACAATAATTATTTGTTGAAAAGCAAAAAGTATCTGACTTGAATAAAACAATAACAATGGAGTTCGGAGTTTTTAGAAATGTACTCCTAACAGCCTAACCTACGCCAACAATCACGTTTCAATATGGCGGATATTTTTGGTTTAAAGTAGTTTAATTCGAAAATAGATCAAAATAGAGGTCGTTGACCCCCATTTTTTATTTTATAGCATGATTTCTTTTAGTACGTCGAATCATTTTCGTGATTTTAAAGAAATTCTGTCATGCCAAACTTTTTCAAGATTGGAAAATGTAATAATTCGTAACAGTTTTTTAAAATCATAACAATGATTCAAAATACCAAACGAATTCTTTTTATGATATAATCGACCTTATTTTCATGTTAAGTAACTAAAAAACCCAAATATCGGCCATATTGAAGCGTCATTTGTTGCCATAGCAACGGCTGTTGCGATTTCTTTTTTTCGAAACAATCCAACTCTGTTATTATTATTTTTCTAATCGGACTTTCTTTGTCTTTTAACATATAGAAATTGTTGAAAAATATAGGAATTGCGAATTCCTGCTTTTTAGGGGTATAGCAAAGCTAGTATACATTAAAACGAAAGAGTAAATTAATTAAAGACTGCATACCGAAATGAACAGCGAGGTATAGGGCAGTTTGCCATGATTGTATATATATAGTTTGCCATGTAAAGTACACAAATTATGTGAACAGAAAACGGTTTAACACTGGCTTTACAATTACTAGTTCCACCATAAAGATTTGATTAGCGCGAATAAGTAATGACATACTAAATAGCGTACCTGTAAATAACATTATTTGTTCTTGAAAATGATTAAATGAAAAAGTTCAACATACGAAGCACGTTTTTCTTAAAATGGAAATTTTAGGTTTTAACTATTGTAATCGCACTGTAGCGATACGCATGCAGTACGCTGCTTTATGTGGTAAAACCCCGAATGAATTGCTGAGGAAATTTCGGTCAAGAATGTGTTAATTAACGCCCTCTTAGGCGTATCAGGGTCGAAAGTACACTAGCGGGGATGGACAACTCACGCTAGCTTGAATCTCAGTTTATTTTGTGCTGCAAGAAGCGCCTATAAACTCATAAAAGCATATTGTTTGCCTCTAGTAGTCTAGAATGAACACTGAAAATTGCAGTGCCTTGATGTATCAGACGTCAAGAATGGTGTGTTGCCTCGCTTCGCTCGGTAGCAATAATTAACATGCAAACTATACATGCACTCAACACTTACTGTCTTATTTTATTCCCTGTTTGCGTGGTCATAAAAAATCGTTTCTTCCATGTGCATGAAATGAAGTCACTTACAGAAAGCCGAAAAATATTCATATATGTATAAATCTGTGAGGATAGTTGTTAAATATTTAATATGTGATCATCGCGTTGCAAAAACACGTTATTTAAAAATTTTCTGTGCTGAAATACGCAGTTATATGTATAGGGCACGGGTTTTTCCAAAGTAATGCACAAACTTAAGATAAATTAGAGAAACTAAAAATAGAGAAGATTATAATAGAGTTGACCACTGATCTGAAATAAGACTGGATAACGCATCTATAGTATAGATTTGTATTACAGACGGTAGTTTTTCGCGTTTTTTGCCTTGGCTACGTTTCCGACCGGGCCAATTAATTTTAATACAATCACAAAGATAGAAGCATACAGGGAGAATTTTGAGCAAAAAATTTGGAGTATTATGGCTTTATAACGCCGCAAAACGGGATTTACAACTCTGAAGGAGAGGAGAGCCTCAGACTTTGTTTATCAACACGAGCTCGTTTTGCTACTTTCATACAAAATCAACTCAAAATATACAGGAATTACTGTTACTGGACGAATATTTGAAGAAATGAAGCAGCTACATTGTGAACAAAAGCGTACCTCATGAGGTTCAAATAGCTTTAAAATACCTTGAGGCTACTTTTATAATATTTATATGAATTTATAAGGAACAGTTTTAAATATCAAATTTTGTCAAGAGCATTCCTCGGCGCCTTGTCGAGAATTTTTATATGTTTTAAAGTAGTAAGACAAGTGACAATCAAAATTAAGCCTGTTCTAAACGTCGCATTTTGCATGCGCCGAATGCATTCAAAACAATGGATAATTATCTAATGTTTTGAATGCATTCGGCACATGTAAAATACGACGTTTCGAAATTAGAACAGGCCTTATAAACAATGACTCAATATAATGTTATTTTAATTCATATATTAAATTATAAAAGTAACCTCAAGGTATTTTAAAACTAACCTCTATACGCTTTCGTTCACAATGTAGCTGCTTCATTTCTTCAAATTTTCTGAGAATATTCGTCCAGTAACAGTAATTCTTGTATATTTTGAGTTGATTTTGTATGAATGTAGTAAAACGAGCTCGTGTAATGGGCTATTCCATTTAATATCCGTACACCCCCTGTCGAGGATACATGTTTTTCATTGTTATACCCCTGAAGAATTCCAAGCTCAAAACCTTTTACCCCTGAAGAATTCCAAAATTCCAAGCTCAAAATCCTTTACCCCTGAAGAATTCCAAGCTCAAAACCTTTTACCCCTGAAGAATTCCAAAATTCCAAGCTCAAAACCCTTTACCCCTGAAGAATTCCAAGCTCAAAACCCTTTACCCCTGAAGAATTCCAAGCTCAAAACCCTTTACCCCTGAAGAATTCCAAGCTCAAAATTCTTTACACCTGAAGAATTCCAAGCTCAAAACCTTTTACCCCTGAAGAATTCCAAGCTGAAAACCCTTCAGCCCTGAAGAATTCCAAGCTCTGAAAAATTTCAAAGTCAAACCTCTTTACCCCTGAAGAATTCCAAGCTCAAAACCCTTTCCCCCTGAAGAATTCCAAGCTCAAAACCTTTTACCCCTGAAGAATTCCAAACTCAAAACACTTTACCCCTGAAGAATTCCAAGCTCAAAACACTTTGCCCCTGAAGAATTCCAAGCTCAAAACCCTTTACCCCTGAAGAATTCCAGGGATCCTCGACAGGGGGGGTACGGATATTAAATGGAATAGCCCAATTGACAAACACAGTCTGAGGCTCTCCACTCCTTCAGAGTTGTAAATCCCGTTTCGCGGCGTTATAAAGCCATAATACTCCAAATCTTTTGCTCAAAATTCTTCTTGTATGCTTCTATCTTTGTGATTGTAAAATTGGCCCGGTCGGAAACGTAGCCAAGGCAAAAAACGCGAAAAACTACCGTCTGTAATACAAATCTATACAAAAGTGGGGCCCCAGAATCGGGTGGCGGCTGGTGACTTCCGGATTCACTTTTGTATACTATAGATGCGTTATCCAGTCTTATTTCAGATCAGTGGAGTTGACATATATACGACATAGTCTAATTGTCGCGGGTCACGGTTTTTTTCGCGAGTCGCGGGTTATTAACGCAAGTTGCGGGTTTTTTCGCGTGTATTTTGTCGCGGTTTTTTTCTCGCGGGTCCTTTTTCCGCGGTCTAATTTCCCCTGTCAACGTTCTTCCCCGAGGGGATGTTTGCACAAATTAAACATCGGCTGTTCTCTTCAAAATAAGACCGCACTAAACGTTATTTTTTAGTATATACAGTAGCTTTACGAAACCGATTTTGACTTAAAAATCACGGAAATTAGACCGCGGAGAAAAGACCCGCGAAAAAAACCGCAACAAAATACCCGCGAAAAAACCCGCGACTTTCGTTAATAGCCTGCGACACGCGAAAAAAATCCGCGACCCACGACAATTAGATTATCTCCATATATACATATATATCATGCAATTAAGAATATAAAAAAACCCAATTATTCTGCCATTACTATTATAAGTCTAAGATTAAGTATTCAGTCAATAAAACTGACGCAGTTTAAAGTTTAAAAGTGTTCAGATTGTTTATAGATTTCAGGTTTTGATCGAGATTGTTTCAAACCCTCTGTTAATTGATTCTCTGCATGGTATTCCTTAATAAGTGAATTTCCAATCATTGACAATATACGTCTTACCTGTGTACGAGGGCCGGGTGTTTTTTTAATTATAAAAGGGCGATAATGGCAACATGATCTGTTTTATAATAGTTTGCACGAACTCAGATATTTTTTATTTTACACCTTTATCATTACTTTTACAATTAATTACAAAAGAGTGATGTCTGAACAAAATGTTGAATTATGTCCTTAGTTATAATTGTACGTAATTTCATATGCATGGCCACCACTTTATAAAAATACATATACCTGAACAAAAAATATTGTAAACGTTCTTAATATCTTAAAATGATAAACAAAAAATATGGAAGTATTTACGAGTATTTGTGGGATTTCTTAAGATACATAACCTCACTCTATACAACATGCAATTTGAATTTAATTCATGAAACAAATTTCAATCTGTCATTCAGTTTTTTTTACTAAACAACATTAATATCTCAACATTATTGATTAATATCATGATAAAATAGGCCTATACTCCCACAGCAAATTGCCACATTTTAATTAAGTAGAATCTGCCCGACTAAACACTGGGGGGGGGGGGGGCTGCCCCCTGCCTCGTACGCCTGTGGTTTGAACGGTACAGTATTAAAGTTTTTATATTAATATAATCTTTCTGTGTTCAGTTCAGTCATCTTAGACAGTTTGTCTAAGATGCAGGGATTATTCTAAGGAAATTTTATCACTGCACAAAAGCACAAAAAATAAAATTTATACAAATTTAGCGACATTTTAAAAAACGTTCTGACTGACTGCATGAGTGCATGTACTCTGCCTCTGCAACTTAAGCCTGATTCTCATTTATCGTGAACATCGGCGATGCCCGTTGTCGGTGGTCATTGATGCATAAAATGTTTTGTGCATTTTCTTCTTCGTTGCTCACAGACAATGGATCGTACAACATCGCCGATTAATGAGAACCAGACTTTAATGTCACTAATTATATGTAGGCAAATGAGCCAAAATCACCACTAATGAGCCCAAAAATATACATATTTTCACATATTTTTGAATCGCATGCAAAACACCCATTCTCGTACCCAAAGCCCTTCTTACGCACGGTGCAACAAGGGGCTCTGGCCAAATCCATATCCGAACTGGCATCTGATTGGCTAGTTCTAACACCGGATATTGTTTTCTTACCATGTTTTTATGATACCTGGTTATGGATTTGGCCAGAGCCCCTCGTCGCACCGCGCGTAAGAAGGGCTCTGGGTATGAGAGCAATATTGCTCAAGATCTAGTCTTTCACACTCCAGAAATAGATTACTCTATAAACTGTTGATTGTGTCACCAAACAGCGTCAAAAATCTCAAAACAAAATCGCTTGGCGGCAGTTTAACCATACGAAGATGTCATAAAAGTGATTTTCTTGAACACGACTTGGACACCCGATCGAAATAAATATGCCACTGAAACATTAAGTCCTTACTGAAAGCCAATGTATGTGGATCATATTCAAATTAGTATACAAGCAGTGGCCATTTTGTCACCAATTTCTGGTTCTAAACAATATCGCATTTTATCACTGCACACAATCTAATTTATCACTGCACAAATCTCATTTATCACTGCACAAAATGGTTATCACTGCACCTTAGAATAATCCCTGCTAAGATGACTGAACTGAAGACAGAAAGATTATATTAATATAAAAACTTTAATAACGATCACATGCGATGGAGAGTATTGTCAATACTGATAAGTAGAAGCCTAGAAGGCCAAGAAGGCAAAAATAAAAGAAAATCAGAACTCCAGTGATCAGTTTGTGGCAGTGATAGTAAACATGACGAGGCAAGAAATCAACAAATCCCCACTGCCAAGTTTGCTACGACGGATAGGTTGCTGAATTTCTGAAACATTGTAATGGATCCTTGATGAAAATGCAATAAGCAGCATTGAATGAATGACCAGACCAAAAAAACTTTCCACTTATAGCGGTATCCATTCCACGGAGAATCCTCGTGGAATCTTCATTTTTTACCATATATATATATAACGACGTATTACTGGGGCCGGTTGTATAAAAAAGTGATTAAAGTTAACTATAGTTAAGTGCAAACGTCATCCAATAAGAAGCGCCTATTTGAGAATTTAATCGCTATTTAACTACAAAATAGTGATTAAAAAAGTGATTAAGAGTTTTATACAACCGGCCCCTGCTCTTTATGTCTGTGACGCAGATTTAGCTATAGTTTATTGATAAAAACCGAAGGCCAAAGCTTTTATGTAAGATAACATGACCAGCAACTCAGTTCTATAATGACCAAAATTGTTTTATACTTATTCTTATTTGTGCGGAAATGAAGATAATCACACCTGTTATGAGACTGGTGCCTTAGAAACAGATATTAAAAAGCAGAATTTTTATAAAAGAAGTACATAGTTAAATTATATGTGCATGCATAACTTTTATTGACAATTAATAATGTAGGATATAATGTATAATGTTGAACAAATTTTGAAACAATAATTTTAGAAAAACTGACAAATATATTTACTGTATGCATGCCTGTGGAGTTTTTAAGCTATATATATTTCCATATTTAATGTAATTAGTCTTTCTCACGATGACGAATATCCGCCAATTTTGAGTGGAATCTAATTAACAGTTATTCTACGAACTCGAGTCGAATATGGCTATCGCTCATATTCGACGAGAGTGAGTGGAATAACTGTTTTATTATATACACAAGGTCTGAATTCACATGAGACTTTGCTTTTCGGATATTTTCAATATTTTTCTATTTTGTTTATGTTTTTATCTTCGCTCTTTTGGCCGAGTATTTTTTCAAAAATATGTATTTTTAACCATTTTAAATTTTAAAAATTCATTTGCTATCCTGTAAACAATTTGTGGGAATTTTTCATTGTGTTTTTAATCCTGTAAAGGCTATAAAAAGCGAACAACTTGCCGTTTTCTCGTTCGCAAGATGTCGGAAATTCAGTTTGAGCCGCCATTTTGTTTTTCTCTACTGCTAGTAGAGAACCAATCAGATTGCAGAATACCTCATATCCGGACCTTGTGTACATAATAATTCTCGTTAACCAATGTAGACAATTAAAACAATGTGAAAAGCAATTTTTCAAAATAAACTGACCATTTACAAAGCAAATTTACCATCATTCGTTCAAAAAATTATAAAAAGTTGCTGTTATGTGGACTTAACTCGCAGACTTCGGCTGAAAAGCCACCCAAAAATGGCGGCGTGAGAAAGGCTAATTTACCCAGTTGACAAGAGTTCGCCACGCGTGTCCCACAGTGCCACTCCCCGTTTTCAAGTGTATCCCGGCTTCTTTGTATCGGCGGTACTATAGATGTTACGACTTACATGGGCGACGTTTTCCCCCTTTCCCTGGGTTCCCATTTGTTATCTCGTGCCCGGCTCGTGCCAAACGGGTTGCTTTTTGCCTGCTAGGATCACCAATATATAATGTACACAATTAATGTGCGTTTGTTTAGAGTTATACAAACTTTTATTGTTTATGTAGATTCTATATCACACAAACTATATATATATATAGTATTTCTATCTGAATCTGTCTTCGTGTTTGCATGATGTTAACTCTTTGTCAGCGTAACATGAACTAACATCTATTCTCTAGCACAGTCCATATCATGTAGTATATTAGCCTACATGCATATAAAACTTTTAAACTTTTTTCCTTCCTTTTGCTATAATCACGTAAATGGTTTTTCTCACAGAGTATATATATTGAATTGATACATTGACACATTCTAACACACGTGAAACTTGTATGATAGTGGTAGATCCTGGTATCTCCACCTTCTGCTTTTTCTTTCCCAAAGTTCTTGGTTGTTTATGGTGTCAGGCCAGTCTTTCCCAAACAGGTGATGAAGGTCTGAATTATCTTGGACGTGACAACCACCGTTGCTGTTTGAGTGGGCTAATACGAGGAAAACAATACATTAACGTCTAATACAAGCCGTAAACAAAACAAAGCAACCCAACAATACAAAGTGTAACAATGATTTCGCTTTCCGAGATAAATTCTTAATTAAGCGTTTCTTTTTGTATTTGGTCTGTTTAGGTATTGTTCGTATTGGTGTCGCTAAACCATTCTCTCTGTTCGAAGACCCTGACGCTGTGGACAACAGGGAAACATCTAATGGTACCATTTATTTTTATTCACTGACGGGGTATTAGAAGATCGATTACAATAGTTATGATCGTTATGTGATTGTTATGTGCGTGTTCATGTGTATGTATGTATTATTAGCTTGGCTCCGGTCCATTCAGAAGACATTATAACCTCTAATGTCAGAAGAAGAAATTTTTTATATCTGGATTGCATGACTTATAAGCTTCCTGTCATTTTTAAAACCAGTGTCCTTGAATCGTTAAATTAATACTTTTGACTATAGAGGTCAGCGGTTTTTATGGTTGGACTTCCTCATAGTAAGGTGCTATAAAGTTCGTTCTTCTTAAATGACGTCATAAACATTTTTCTGTTTTTCTCTTTAAGGTCAAGGTGAAGAGTATGAAAAAGCATCAGATGATGAGCAGTTTATCTCACCGCATCCACTTCCATTCGATATTGATGACCTGCCTAACATTTTGCCCGTCAGAGATCATCTCGAGACAATACGAATAAAGAGGAAGATCGTAGGAAAGTTGGGTAAGTGAGTCATTGTATAGATTACGAGTAGTTTTGTTCTGTTGGTCGCTGAGTTGGCAGAACAATTCCTATCTTGTGTATGAAAAATTGAAACGAACCATTTTCATATTTTGAAAGTTTTCCACTTAATGACATTTTGTGGTCTCCCCGTGTAACTCTTGATCTTTTAGATCGGTGAAAACATCTATATAGCTTCGTAAATGGATATGTTCAACTGCGGGGCAGCGGCTTGCCTGAGCCTTTTGAGTTTGGCATTAGTATAGATCAGTGAGTTTGGCAGGACATGAGGAGATTGTCAGAGTTTAGGGAGCGGTCATTATTTATGGCGGGGGGTGGCACCGAAGAGAAATGTTTTTCTTAGTAAAAATTTTGCTGATCCAACCAACAAAATATTTTTTTACCCAACCTTAAATATCAATTAAAAATATAAATACCCACCCCTGTCCAAAAACTTTACAAAAGGATACCGTTCAGTTGTCACATGTCCTTTACCACTTCTTTGACACGAGTTTGATAACCGCTTGTGCAATTTTCTGCAGTCTAAAGTTTCATGTTGTCTGCACATGTACTTTCTTTGGAGACACCATTTGTCTCCTGACAAGTCGGAAAGTGATCAAGATAGTGACTCTGATTGATTTTACATATTGTATTGACATAAGACTGTCGACATTGCTTTTTAGTCTTCAACATTTGAATGAGCCATGCTCTGGAAATGACAATAAATTTTTATTACCCAACCCTTGAGTTGTTTTGTTTTTCATTTACCCAACCTTTTACTCACTCAAACATTTTGTTTACCCAACCCTTTTCTCTTCGGTGCCATGCACCTCCCGTCATAAGTAATGACCGATCCCTTATAACTTTCAGTCTGACCGAAAGAATGAAATATTTTGCAAATGAGCGCACAAGATTCATGCTTATATTCGTAGTGTGTTTTGTATCGTATTTCTTAAAATTGTCGGCTGGGAACGGATTCTAATAATCTATTGGGGATGATTGTTCAAAGCTGGATTAGCGCTGACCCTCGGTTAAAATTTAACCCGCTGTTTTAGGTGATGTATTTCTGCACGTCTGTTTATTTCAAAACGTCAGAGAAGACAACTGCTAGTGATCCAGACAAGATTTCTGAAGAAATATGTCCAAATTTATAAACAAGCTGTCAGGAAGTTTGCTTTGAATTTTAGCCTAACCTAGGGTTACGCTAATCGACTTTCGAACAACCGGCCCCTGGCATGTAATATGTGCATTTACGGTACTATATATATTTGCTGATTGGGTGTGTAATTTCTTTGTTAGGCATTTCACTGAGAAGTGACCGAGATCAAAGTGGATGTGAGGTGAAAGAAGTGTTACCTGGTGGCGCTGTAGATCTTGATGGTCGTATTACAGTGGGAGATCATATCCTCAGTGTAAATGATCAAAGTCTTGTGGGCTTAAATCATCAACAAGTAAAGTAAGAACCTTCGTTACATTCGAAGGGGGGGAGGGGGAGCAATAGACCTTGATGGTCGTATTACAGTGGGAGATCATATCCTCAGTGTAAATGATCAAAGTCTTGTGGGCTTAAATCATCAACAAGTAAAGTAAGAACCTTCGTTACATTCGAAGGGGGGGAGGGGGAGCAATAGACCTTGATGGTCGTATTACAGTGGGAGATCATATCCTCAGTGTAAATGATCAAAGTCTTGTGGGCTTAAATCATCAACAAGTAAAGTAAGATCGTTACATTCGAAGGGGGGGAGGGGGAGCAATAGACCTTGATGGTCGTATTACAGTGGGAGATCATATCCTCAGTGTAAATGATCAAAGTCTTGTGGGCTTAAATCATCAACAAGTAAAGTAAGAACCTTCGTTACATTCGAAGGGGGGGAGGGGGAGCAATAGACCTTGATGGTCGTATTACAGTGGGAGATCATATCCTCAGTGTAAATGATCAAAGTCTTGTGGGCTTAAATCATCAACAAGTAAAGTAAGAACCTTCGTTACATTCGAAGGGGGGGAGGGGGAGCAATAGACCTTGATGGTCGTATTACAGTGGGAGATCATATCCTCAGTGTAAATGATCAAAGTCTTGTGGGCTTAAATCATCAACAAGTAAAGTAAGAACCTTCGTTACATTCGAAGGGGGGGAGGGGGAGCAATAGACCTTGATGGTCGTATTACAGTGGGAGATCATATCCTCAGTGTAAATGATCAAAGTCTTGTGGGCTTAAATCATCAACAAGTAAAGTAAGAACCTTCGTT
>CACRXK020000855.1:48221-65810 GCA_902702795.2 Paramuricea clavata
GAGGGGGGAGCAGTAGAACTTGATTGGGATATAAGTGTGGGTGGCCATATATGTCCTCAGTGTGAGTGATCAAGGTGATCTTATTAGCTTAAATC
This sequence comes from Paramuricea clavata, assembly GCA_902702795.2. Classification (NCBI taxonomy): domain Eukaryota; kingdom Metazoa; phylum Cnidaria; class Anthozoa; order Malacalcyonacea; family Plexauridae; genus Paramuricea; species Paramuricea clavata. Next base: position 48,317 of record CACRXK020000855.1, read on the forward strand.
AACGAGTAAAGTAACATCCGTCATTTAATACAATTTGGAGGGAGTACGTTTGGAAAATTTACTGACATGTGCACAGACCTGTGCATTATCACCATTGATTATCACTCATTACCCTAGTGGTGAAAATTTATTTGATAAGTCGGGCAAAATGCAAAGAAATCGGGCAAAATTCTTTCTCCCCCCCCCCCCCAATTGTTTCCCTCCCGTACCTATGCCTTAAGATGTTCGTTAATGAACGTATTCTTGTTTAGAGCTATACTAAGGAAACAGACTTTATTAAAGGATATAAGGTAAAGTAACTTAACTTTTATTTTCTAACTTGGCCAGTCAAGAACACGATCAGTATATACTATATATGTATATTCAGGAAATTTATTTTACTGCACGTTTCTTCAGCTTTATAGTGATCAAAAAACAATTTCTCCCACCAAGACTGGGATCAAGAAGTGGTGAAGATAGTTTAGCTTCTTCGACCCTGTCTCTTGTGACAGACATGGAGACTCCAAGACATGAAGGTGGCAGTTATGAAAATATCAGGTATAGCAATGAAGGAAAGGATTGAGCCTAATTTTCATAATATTTTTATGCTATTTGCCTTCAAAGTTATGCCGAATATATTAGAGTTTCGCACTTGATGTAAATTCCAGTGAAATTGTGATGTTTCTATTATCATGCATTGCAGGCCTCATTAGCAAACAAATAAAAACCGATAATAATATGTGGGATGACGTAGCTAATGACATAATTGGCAAAAAAATACGCTCAGCCGAAATATGCCAATGTTTTGATAACATAGCCAAAGTTTAATTTAGTTAGTGAATTGGCCATTTCGAATTAGGCAAAAGTTGATAAGAACAACAACACGAGACCAAGCTTATAATATTATATGCAATCATCCGGGCGACTCGTTTGACTCAGGCAAGATCCCAACTTGTCGGGCTGGCCCGTTTTTCATGTTGATCGCTGTTTCGTAAAGGCAAACTGTTTCAAAACAAACCAGCTATTACTGCATGGGCTCATATAGACATTAAAGACACTTTTGTACTAATCCTTAATTGTTGATTGTTACAAAACATTTTCATTAATTTCAGTTTTTTGTTATTTTTTCTTATAGCGAACTTCAAACAGAACCTTTGACGAAGGATATTGGTCATGATGATACCGAAACTGGAGAATACTCCAATATTCTCAATGTATACATCGCTCGTAGTCCCGGTCAGAGTTTGGGTATTAGTATTGTAGGCGGGAATGAGGAAGCTTTGAGTAAAGGAATTATTGGTATATTTGTGAGAACTATAGTTGAGGATAGTCCTGCTGGTTGTGAGAATGGATTGAAAGTCAATGATCGCATCCTCGAGGTATGGAATTTGTGTTTTCTGGAAAAGCCTCAGGTTTTTTTATTATTTATATTTGGTCAAGTTTCCATCCTGGATCTTCATCGGTCCACTAATTTTGCTCCGATGCATTTTGCACTGACGAACATCTGGACTTACGGATTGAAAAAATATTTCCAGTATATCAAACGTCCAGCGATCAGTTATTTCAGTACGTGCTTCACTGAGTGACGTCCCCAACAAGGCATTTTTAATACCATGGGCTGGTGGGGCATTTTCCCCATTGGATCCCTTCCTCTGCCCCACCACTGAAGAAAAAATGGCATATTGCCCCAAACCCAGGACCCTAGAACCTGTATTGAGTAAATGAGTTTAACGTTGAAAAGAAGTTTAAAATTATAATTTTTTTATCGTTTTATGCTCGTAATGTTTGTGATGTACAGCAACGTACAGTATATCTTAGTAATTAGTATGATACTGTTTAAATACAAAATTTGTTAGTGAGCATACTTAAACTTATGTTATGCATGTGATGTTTGAATGTTTAGCGTGCAAATTATTACAAATATCACTATTAAAACTTTGTTTTGAGAAGCTGAGATTTTTTTAAATGTGTTCTCAGAATGCAGGAAACGCTATTTCAGAGATCCAAATTTTAAAAATTTCCTGGGGGTGCATGGCCCCAGGCCCCCTAACTAGATCGTATCTGCGGCACTCGGCTCACATCTTCGGTGCTCGCATACTATCCTGGGGGGGAGGGCAAGGAAAATGGGCCCTTTGGCAGTTTTGCCCCACCACTGAAGAATCCTTAACGCAATGACGTCCAATGATCAATTGTTTCAGTGCTTCGCAAATGTCGGAGTAACATGTCCAATTCATAGTTGTGACTACGCATCGAACTGCGATTGCTTAAGCCCTCTATTATTGTCAAAGTCGTTGATTCTAGTGCACTTCTAATGTACATTTCCGTGAAGGTGAGTGTTGTAGTTCAATGGTATTTTACTCTATTTTCAGCTGAATGACCAGGACCTGCGCAATGCATCTCATGACGTGGCAGTCGAAGCGATACGTAATGCAACATCACCCATGGAGTTCGTTGTCGAGAGACTTGTAGAACAAGCCTTGTTGCCATTAGAGGTACACCTGGTTATTTTGATATTGAACTGACAAAGCACTGAGCTCCCTATAATAAAACTGGAATTTAGTAATTTTCCATCGGTTACGGTAATAAACACATACATGCATCAATGGCGGACACTTCTCGACCAACACATTACAACCCCCTTGTTACCGCAAATTTCACTCCTTAATTTTTTTTTTGGTAAAATTTAATGAAACAGGGAAACAAGCTTTCATAATTAAAAAAGCCTTGTTACAACTTAAGGAGTTAAGGCTGCTTTTCACACATACTTATATACACACGGAAAAGTTCAAATCATTCAAAATTTACTAATTATGCCTCAACAAATACACATTAAACCATGCACAAAACTAAATGATGTCCTTTTATTCTTTTATTTATTTCATAAGAAACTTGGATTATAATTTGAAAACTGCCTTTAGCTACTTTGTTAATCAACTATCTTTTAAACACATTTGGGAAATATTGACTGTCTTGCTTCGCCCCTAGTATCCGTCACTGATATACATATAGAAAAATACATGCAAGTGATGGTTGACAACAGCCTGGGAAAGCATTCACTGTGGACCCAAGGACAAAGACACAAAGACATATAAATTTATTCTTGAACGGTCTGACTCATGTGCCACGGTAGATTCAACTGCCTGAAAATACAAGTAAAACTTCGACGTATTTTTCAGGCAGCTGAATCCCTATCAATCCGCAGTTTTCTGAAATAAATTGAATATAAAGCATCTGAAAAGCAACAATTAGCCATTTCCCAATCGAGCATAGCACTGGGTCTACTCGCTTGTTTGGAGGGACAAAAAATAAACAATATGCCGAATATGGCATCTATATAGGACGTTTTTCTACATTCCTAAAGTTATTTGTGCAGCCTGAAACGCAACAATTATAATAAGGCATCTTTTAATATATATTTAGCTCGCTCACTATAACTTGTTGTCCCTCCAAACATTAACTAGACCAAGTCTTCTGCTCGATTGGGAAATGGCTAATTGGGATAATATGCTGAATGCTATTAATATCACCAAAACAAGATTCACACTTCGGATTTTCAGGGTTCCGCTCCGTTTGACTGGGAAAGTGAGGGCAAAGGAACATTTTCTGTCAACGATGACAACCAGGAGACACAAGATGACACACTTGAAGTAGAATTAGCGTTGGCAGGAACAAATGTCGTGGAAAGTTCCTTCTTACAAGAAAATGAGAAAGGTCAGTGAAAGACAAAATAATATGAATTTGGATAGTCTTCATTCCCTTATTTCATCGTCCAGTTGGTTTTCTTTCATATATCATGACATTCCTCTACAGGAACTCCCCATAAAAATAATAAAAACCAATTAAAATAAGGATTGAGGCACAAAGATTTTTATTAAACAATTAGAAAATATACAACAGTGTTCGCTAACAGCTATTTCAAGCATGAAATATTCGTTATATGATGGGAAATAAAAATTAAGTTTCCATCATTTGAAAGAGTAATTTAATTAATTTCAAAATCTTATTACAGATTTTCTTTATTGATCTTTGTCTAAAAGATAGTACTCTTCATTTCAAGCATACTTATACATTCTCCCATCTTGGATATGCACATGCACCCATCGTCGGGTATGCGTGACGTCACAACCGGGGTAAAATTATTCTGTATCTTGAGCAATTCTCGGGTCATTTTGATTCTAATTGCTATATTTTTGATACTGTCTATTTTGGCATGTACCAGAATGTTTTGGTTCCACATATCTCTGGGGAATGTTTAAAAAAAGATTTGTAACTAATCTCAACGTTCTTTCAAATTAGGCAAACATATATCATTTTTGTCTAAAGTTCTTGTGTTTCACATACTAGATGAAATAGAAGCTTTGCGAGAAAAATATCCTGATGTTGCTGGAGAACTTTACACTGTGGATCTAGTCAAAGGAGAGCTTGGTTTAGGTAAACAAATCTCAACATATATAGAAACTATCAACTGAATGATAAACTATCTTTATTGGGATCTACCTGGGATCAGTTGTACCCACCATATGGTTCATGAAAAAAATGCTTGAAAATGTATAAAACTACGGATATAGTAATTTATAACAGGGATGGATCCAGCATGATCTGGTAAGGGGTGTGCTCTGCCAGCTCTGGTGCCGAGTTTTGTCGGTCATGTGCGCCGCCCACCCATCAACTTGCTTGACTACTGCAAAGTCTTGCTTGACTAGTGTATTTGAATTGTAATTGTTGTTCACAGTTCGCTTATCATCATGTTATTACTCAAATTACTGTATCTCATTTTGACTCTAATATTGTTTTGCTTTATCATGAAAAATAGCATCCCCTCTGGCCAGGGCTAGGGGGGGGGGGCGCACTCCACCCAGTAAATCCAACCCTGATTTATAAAATACTAAAGTTTAACCTGGGCTTATACCAATCGGTGGATTTTAGAAAGCTTGAAAAATCACTATCCAGTGGGCAGTGGATAGCGCTATCTGGTCTTCGGCCCATGGACGAGATGCATGTTTATCCAAATTTCACGAGAAACCATGCTATTACTTATTATTAGTATAATTACATAGATGATTATTGAAAATTCTACACGCTGATTGGTTGCCGTTGAGGTGATTATTACGCGATAATCACACCTAAGCGATTTTCAAAATGGCGGCCGAAGCCTTTTTGTCAATTAAATGATGAAGAAATGTGTATTTTCTTATTTTTTTCCAAATAATCACCTATGAAATTATACTAAAACAATTATTCACCTCAGGCTCGGTGATTATCGTGAATAAAAACCTCGACTTCGTCTCGGTTTTTATTCACCGATAATCACCTCGCCTTCGGCGAATAATTGTTAAATAATGTACGTAAAAGTATTCGAGACAATCGAATTTGAACTTGACCTTTATTAATTAATAAACAAAGAACAAATATATTAGCTATCACGTCAAAATGCGTAAACTGGACAACACAACTGCCAAAGCAGTTAGTACAAAACACTTGCTTGTTCGTGTAATTTTTAAGCGTCAAAAAGACAAACAAACATTTAAATAACCGTAACAGTATATAAAACAAAACATCTAAACGCGGCCATGTTTGTTTTGAAAACAGAATGTTTTTAAATTTTTCCCGCGAAAACTTAGTTCAATTTTGATTGGTTTATAGTGATTACAGAAAATTGCACTGTGATTACAGAAAATTGCACTGCTGTAAGCTGTTTGAGATTAACTACACTGAAATCAACCATTCACAGACGAGTAATACTCTTATGTATATTATTAACGATATAAACACTTTATCTAAACGACACTTTACTGGTATATTCCTAACTTCTCTTTTCGTGTCTTACTAGGACTGAGTATCGCAGGTGGTCGAGGTGCAACAGCGAACAGAATATTTGTCGTTGATGTGAAACCAAATGGCGCCGCTTTTCACGATGGCAAGATTAAAGCAATGGATGAAATCCTAGAAGTTAATCACGTGACAATACGTGGAATATCACACCATGATGCTTCGGCGATATTACGCAATACTCCAACTCATGTTCACTTGGCACTAGGGAGAACCAAGGAAGGTGCAAATTATCTCAAACGACGTAGTGCTGCCGCGCGGGATTCAGCACTCATCTCAGAGCGCGCACATTCACCCTCTCTCGAGCAATATGCATCAAATGCGTCACTAAATAAACAAACTCCCAGTCCCCTAGTTGTTACAGATGAGAGTGAATCACAACGAGATAGTCCTGTACCTCAAATGGTCACTCAGGAACACAGTGAACCACCACCGCAGACTGTTGTCTCTCTACTTAAGGTTAGTCTCGTATTTTAGGGTTAGTTTAAATAGTCTCGCATTTTAGGGTTAGTTTAAACATAAGACTAGGAGGAGTTTACGTAACACTAGGGGGAAGGCCGAGCGAGATGATGTTACACGAGACTGGGTTAAAAAATTCTCTACAGACTGGTCTGATGTCATCTCGCTTAATGTCACGAACTACTTTAGCACCCATCTCAATTTTGGAACATCACTGATAACACTTGGCACAGGCACAATCGATCACGATAGCAGTCCGTAAGTCGTATCAAAGTAACTCAAATAACTATAACCGAGCGTAGGCTGTAGCGTGACCCATTGTAAAGTCAAACAGTGGCACAATAGGTAGTGTGTGTGCACTTCACTTCTACATGCAAAATCATACATAAAAATCTACATAAAAATCCCAGAAGGAGCCGAAGCAATTTTACTCTGCGCTACTTCGAATAAAGTTTGTTTATTGGGTGAAATGCATAATATAGTACAATGAACTTTTGGGGGGGTCCGGGAGTATGCCCCCCCCTCCCCCCCGAGAAAACGTGTTAAATTCTAGAGTTGGTAAAGTGCCTTTTTTAGCAAAATTGCCATTACAAGAAATGAAAATATAATGCACATGCTTGTTACTGGTCAGAATTTTTCCAAGGGGGCCCCAATATTCCGCCAGGGGGCTGGGCCCCTCTGGCTACGTCACTGTATATGACATGGGGTTGTTTGCACAGCAGCAACACGCAGTTTTCTGATTAGTGTTTCGCCAAATGCAGGTTTTGCGGTGTTGTTTTTCCCATGATAAATAATAGTGGAGTTTAAGGTTCTCAAGTGATATCCATTCTCACTCATAAGTCCTTTTTTGTAAAATCTTTACACAATAAAGCAAAGTCATTGGTTTGAATTTTCAGAGCAGTCTTGGTCTTGGTTTTGCTATCGGTGAAGGACCTAGTCATCTTTTTGGTGAACAAGGAATATGTATCAAGAGTATTACACCTGGTGGCGTAGCTGAACAGGTACTGTGTTTTTGTTTTTATTACAGACTGAAATCGAATTTAGAAAACTGCGAATGTTGTACACTATAAAATTGGTGTTTTCCATGAAGGTCTGGAAAACGGTTATCAGTATTCTGCAAAGTACAACTTTGAATGGTGGGAAGTGAGGAGAGAGTTGAGAGGTCTTGTGCTGCTGTCCCAAACACTTTAGGGCCCCGTTTACACTATAGCAGAGTCGGGTGCTGTTTACACTACGCCACAGTAAAGCCGGTTTTCCACTAGCGAATTTTCTCGCGCGAAGCGACCTTTTTCCTTTGTCGGTATCACTTATTACGTCAGCAAGACGTTGCACAATGGATGCCGACAAAGGAAAAAGGTCGCTTCGCGCGAAAAAATTCGCTTGTGGAAAACCGGTGTCACAGGAGATTCGCCCCCCCCCCCAGGAGATTCGCCCCTCTCAAAAGGGGGGCGATATTCCTAGGATATTCGCCCCCCCCGGGGCGAATCTCCTAGGAATATCGCCCCCCAGGGGGCGAATCTCCTAGGAATATCGCCCCCCTTTAGGAATTTCGCCCCCCATATAAATTTTGAATTTTTGATCTAAAAACAAAACGATTGCAAGTTGAAAAGATTTATTGTGTGATTTATTTATTTATTACAAGGAGACAAAATCACATACACATTTTAAGCTTCTTAGCAGCTGGTGGTGTGCACAATCTGCATAATCACTCATTTGAGGTACTTAGACTAGTGTCATATTCTACACATCTAAAGTGGAACCATTGCCCACAGAGATCGCATAAAATCATGTTGTCGTATTCTTCTGGCAGTTTACATTCACATAACATATTATAAAAACAATCGCTTGCAAATTTTATCAATACCAGTGTTAACAATAGCCGCCAGAGTAATCACTTGTTAACAATAAACTATAGGATTAATAAAAAATCTATGGAATGTGTTGGGAAGCGTATTGACTATTGTCCATTGAATCGTCAACTTTCCATGTCAGTGTCAGTGATGTAATCGTGATTCTTGACTTCCGCAAAGAAAATTGCATTATATATATGTGGTGTGGTTTATTCAAATAATTTCATGATACTTTGAATTAAACATTTGAGAATGTAACTCTGCAAAACTAAAAGCTTTTTTGTCTTTTTTGAAACGTATATTATTGGAGTATTGCCTATTGGCAAGTTCTACCCTTCGCTTCTGAGATTTACAAACTATATTGAAATAATGCAAGTAAAAAATAGTGACAACTTATAAGCCATACATTTTCCGATAACGACAAAACGTGGATGCAAAACAATACCAATAATTACAATAATCACCACGGTGATTACTTTTTAACAATGAGTTTAAGGATTAACACTGAAAATGCAAAATATGCATGGTGTCCTGTGAAGCGTCATAAGTCCTATTCAGTATTGATCTACTGTAACTGTGTAAAGCCCTTTCGATACATGTAATTGTAAATTTGTATTCTTACAGGCAGGGCTTGAAATAACGTTCCCAAAGTTCCCGATCATGGTGATCAGCAGTCGTGACTTTCCCTGCTTTTTTCAGGTTGGAAACCGAAACCCTGCTTTTCCGAAGTACGGCCTGATACTCAGGCTACCGCCGATCATAAGCAATTCCTTGCCGATCATTTATCGGTGATCGGTTGTTATTTCAAGCTCTGTCTTAACAATTTTGAATTGATACTGATTTCAAATGATTAAAGCCATGTAATAATTATCCCATGCAACTGTTAGGAAGGGCGAAATTTTGAACGGAGGACGAAAATCCTAAAGAAAAAGTGAAGTTTCTAAAGGGGGCGAAATTCCTAGGATTCTCGCCCCCCTAGGTGGCGATATTCCTAGGGGCGAAAATCCTGTGGGGCGAAAATCCTGGGACACCGGAAAAAGCACAAGGTAAGGAGGTCGTCCAGTTTATTTGCCATCCTGTAGACTAGACATACAGATAATTTCAATCTTAACTCGTGCAAATATTTGAAGCAAATTGTGACATAATCTACGCAATTGCTCTTGTGATAATTGAAACGTAGAATTCGGCGTTCTACAGTCTTGACTCGATATGTCAGCGAATTTAAGACTATCCTGGGCTTGCGACTTTGATCGTTTGAAGGAGTTTCTAAAGAGTGACCTAGAGTTGCAAGGAAGCTGGTCATCCCCGGCGGACGAGAAGAAACTTTTCGTGTCAAACAACGTTGAGTTGCTTTGGTGCAAAAACAAAAATTTCCTAAAGATCAATGGAGAGGATGCAAATCGCACAAAACGTTGTATGATCAACGCTATGTTTACGAGTTTAAACCTCGATAGTGTCAAGTCTAGTATGGACATGGCTACTAACACCGATAACTGCTTCAACGAAAACCAACCAACAAAACATCAGTGTACTGGTTGTGAATGTTCGAAGCTATCACCAGGCTTGGAGGGTTTGAAATTAGACTTGGTTGTTTTGGAATCGAAACTCAGCCATAAAATCCAAGCCATGGACAACCATATATTACGCATGAACGATTGCCGACTAAAAGAGCCGAAAATCATGCAAATATCGAAAATATGTTGACAACCTCCATTAGCAGCGGCGGCACGAACAAAACAAAAGAGGTTAGTAAATCAAATCCTCACATTAATCCCGTTGTTGTTCAGACCGCTAACGATGCATGCTTCACACCAATAAAAGTACCGGATAACACAGAAACTTTTACGGCTATAGATCACGCCACGATTTGGTGCCATTGCCAAAATCCATCAATCACTCACAAGAGGATTTAACTTACCCTGACAATTAGGTGGTTTTCCCTGTTAGGAACAATAGTGAACAGTCGAAAATAGGTGAGCTTTCCCATTAGGGCAGAAATCTAAACATACTTTCTGACACCAGCAATACCGAACAATCGCATAAAAGTGCTTCTACAAATCCAAATACAAATGTAAATAAAAAAAATTAGTAGAAACAAGGCCGAAGGCACTTTAAATGCTACGCCAAACCTGTTGAATTCAAAAGAAACATTTCAGATCCCTGTCCGAATTAGCCATCACCCTGCTAAAAAGCAAACATCGCGTAGAACTGTAAGGAGAATAAGAAACAGAAATAATGCATGGGAAATCGAACATTAGAACACGGGACCTCCAATTCCTAAAGTTATACCCAAATGCATGGTTATTAACGCTCGTTCTCTAGCAAAACCTGATGCTGCTGTCTCCCTAAACGTTGAGTTGTGCACTAATAACATTGATATTTGTTTCATTACTGAGACATGGTTAAATGACAAAATTCCGTCAAGCCTGGTGTGTCTCGGCAATTACGTTTTTGTCAGAAAAGACCGGTGTGACTCGCGGTCGGGGGGTGGAGTGGCTATTCTGTGTAGAGACGACTTGAAAGTTAAAAATCTGGATTTTGACAACAACTTTGAGTGTGTTTGATGTGAAATTGTAACACCTAATAATAGATACGACGTAGCTTCAGTATACCACTCATCTGACCCCATTTATCCTGAGACTGAGTTACTAAATCACTTGTCTGAAACTATAAAACAGATTCTTTATCCTGAGCCCAATGCAAGAATAATTATAGCAGTCAGCACAACTTGGAAGAATTAGTCACGAAGCCTACCCGAAATCATAAACTTTGGTTGTATTTTTAACCAACTGTCCACACCTTTGGGAAAAATCAAAGGTTTTCAAAGGTCTAGTAAGATCTGACCATTTGGTTGTCATGGTTTTCCCGCGACAAGCTATAAAACCCGAAAGAAAGGATGTCTACTTCAGAGACGTAAGAGCTCATCGGAAATTCAGCATGATGAGGAAGTTGGGGACATGTGATTGGAGTCACATTTATAATTGCAATAATATCAATGATACAGTTACTCTATTAAATGACACTAACACGAACATGTTTAATGACTGTTTCCCGTTAATTAAAATAAAAATGTCAACACGTGACCAACCATATATGTCTCCTTTGGTCAAACACTTATGTAAGATAAGGAATAAGAACATAACGAAGGGAGTCAATAATGATCTGCAAAAACGTATTGATGAGCTAATTCGTGAAAATCTTGTTCGTTCCGTTGATGATGAGAATAGAAAAAATAGTTTTGGATCCAAAAAGTGGTGGGATACTGTGAATAGAATTACTGGTAGAAAAAGCAAGAACAGCAATATTAGCACAGTCATCGATCCACGACATATTAACTCGTACTTTCAAAATATAAACACGGATTCGAACTACATATCCCCCCCCCCCCAACTCATACCAATTCCTATAGGTACCCGAGTTTCTACCATTGATGAGCCTACTGTTATTAATTTTTTGACAAAACTAAAACGAACAGCGCCAGGTCCTGATGGGCTTCCATATTGGTTATGGAAAGACTTTGCACAACTTTTAGCGCCCATAATTACCAAAGTGTTCAATCTCTCAATCGAACAACAATGTCGGTCCCCCTGATGTGGAAGCTCGCCAATGTGAACCCTATACCCAAAGAATCTCCTTTGACAGAGTGTAATCAGTTGAGGCCTATATCGCTCACAAACATCATTATGAGATTATTTGAAAGGGTAGTTTATAAACAGGAGATTGCGTCTGCATTCAAATCCGTGATCGGACGAGATCAATTTGCTTATAAAGAGGGAACAAATACTACCGATGCTCTGATTATATGTGTTTGTATCATTGGCTCAAGTGGCTGGACGAAGGTGCAGACTCTGTTAGGGTAACATCATTTGACTATAAGAAAGCGTTTTACTCGGTATCCCATAACATTATTTGTGAAAAATTGAAAACACTCGAAATTAATCCGTATACTATAAACTGGATTATTAGTTTTCTGGCCAACAGAAAACAAAGAGTTGTTGTTGATGGCATAGAAACTGTTTATGTTGATATCTACAAAGGCGTACCGCAGGGTACGGTTTTGGGTCCCTTTCTATTTTCGTTTATGGTTAATGATATAAAACCCATGGATGCGCAAAATAACCTATCGATTAAATTTGCTGCTTATATAACGACAAGTGCTCCAGTAAAATCAGGATCGGTTTCTGCTGAGGCTGAGGTGGAAAGCATTCAGAATTGGTCGGAAGCAAATCAAATAACATTAAATCTTTCTAAAACGTGGGAAACGGTTGTGCACTGTGGGTCCATGAAATCGTTACCGGCACCGATTGTAGGTATTGAACGAAAGAGCTGGTTGAAATTATTACGTGTCACATTTCAGGAAAATCCATGTTGCGGGGATCTTCATATCGATGATCTTCTGTCGAAGGCCAGCGGGCGTATGTACATATTGAGAGTGTGTAGATGCAATGCTTACTCTGCAGATCAACTAAGCAAATTATTCGATTCGCTAATCATGTCACTCTTTTACTATTGCATTGAAGTGTGGGGCTCTGCACTCCAAAAGAAATATTTGGATTGTATAGACAAGTCTTTCCGGCGGGCTTATCGTTATGGTATACGACAAAGAGTATTAAGATATCTGAAGTGATCGAGGAGAGAGACAGAAAATTATTCAGCAAAATCGGATCGAATCCAGAACATGCCCTACATGAATTGCTTCCTGTGTGTAAACAAAGGATCTTAAAACAAAGGGAACATAACTTTATTTTACTTCAAATTAAAACGGAGCGATTTAAACGATCCTTTATAAATAGATGTTTTTTTTAACTATTTTTAACTTTTATATAATTAATTAGGATAGATCATTTTTTTAACTCTAACAAATAGGAATTTGACATTTGTAAAGTTGCACGTCTGTTGTGACGCAAGACAAAAAAAGACTTTAATAAAAATAATAATAATAAAACAGTAGCACGCAAGCGATGTTTATTGCTGATTTGCGTGTATTCGCGTGCGACAGTAAGGAAATATCATCATAAGTTGGTACGATTGTTAGTAAATGTATATTGCAAGCACTATGCACTTATTATAGAATCGACACGAGATGTTGGGCAGTCAAAAATGTCACAGTCACTAGTATTTTGATTAATTGTAAATGTTTATACTGTATAATCATGTGTAATGACTTAGTTATGCGTAACAAAATTACACAAGCGGCGACAATTTAAAATAAACTGTAGCAAGTATGCTACATGAAATATACGTTTGCTTCAGCACGTTAGATAGCGATCTATTTGATTGCCCGTGAGCAGTTTGAGCCGGCTGAGTTTTAGTGGGAACTATTTTCATCCCATGTTGTTAAATTGCTGAAATGTAGCCTGTGGACAACACAGACCTTTCTAGCTCGGGTTGAAAGACACGATCACGATTTGAAGCATTTTCGGCTATTTGATTTGTGTGTTTATGGTTACATATACAGTCGAAACAAACACGCCAAACAAAGCCATTAAGACGATTTTTTAAAATTATTTGTGAATTACATGCTGCCTGGACTGTGTCGAGTTTCAGCCTGGGATGAAGCTCGATATTAATTGTTCATAGTTGTCAACTGTCAAACCTACAGTAGCTCATGTTTCATCCGGTGTCGGGATTTTCCGATGCGAGAACGCGGTTTATAGCCAAAGTGGGGAACTCGTTTCCACGTTTCCTCTGGAACGCGTTCCAAGCGCGTTCCGACCGTGTTCCAACCGCGCTCCGACCGCATTCGGAACGCGAATGCAGTGTTATGTTATTTCTGAGCAGTACTGTACACCGAAACCAAGGTATCTTAACCTACCTAATATATAGCTTGCTTTGAACTCGATAGAAATCAAGAAAATTATACACGAAGCACAAACCCCCACAGGGATATAAAGTATAAACAGGACACATAGACATATGCAATCATGTAAATAGTTGGGAATTCTGTAAATTTTATTGTTCTTTTGATTCTCCACTAGCCTCTGTGTTTTCATAATTTAGCAGGGTTTTGTTTTCATAATAAGCAAATTTTCCTTGTTGACAAACTCGGAGTGATAGTCTTGCCAGGTTCTTGTAGCAGTTATTTATAATTACTGTGTAGTTATATTAAATGTGAATGTCACTTCTACAACAGGCAAGTGAAAAATTGCTATATGCTAGACCAAAGATATCAAGTCCAAGCCATTCAATACCGATTGCAATCTTGAATGCAATTACTATAAACCTCAATCTGAACATATAAAGCCCCCCCCCCCCCTCCTCCACAAATATGTTGATATAAGCTCTCCTGTGTATAATCCCACCATATTAACTAACATTCAGGAGATTCCGAATGTAGGCTCTTTCCTGCATTTAAGCCAATGGCGGATTTTCATTTATTTAAAAGGAGGGGTAGAAAAATTTCTGGTAGGGTGCAAGTGCCACCACTCAGTGAGCTTCGGCAGGTTTAGGTATTTGGGTTAAAGCCTTTCACACAGAATAGGAGGGGTGAAGAGAAATACTTTATTAGAGGGGTTAGAGAGATTCTACGGGAGGGGGTTAACCCCCCCGTAAATCTGCCCATGATTTAAGCCCCTCTGTGTGTTAGCCCATGCATGGACTTATTTTTGGACAGGTATTTATTACCGTAATGCAGCGCAGGGGATTCCAACAGCTCAGCTCATAAAAAATGCCAACATAGTTGGTCAGATTTCTATAAATCCCACCGTGGTCAGGCATGTTTTTCAAGCTTGCCCGGTGTGAATATGCACCGAAAGTATGGGTAATATCTTCATTTTTCTTGCAGTTTGTCATGGATAATCTATAGCTGCTTAAAATTAATCAATTGTCATATTTTAAAGGTATATTATTTAAATTATAAAGGTCTGCATGATTTTGAACAAAAGAATGGTTATTAGCAAATTAGTTTCCTAATTAAAAGAGCATGTCGCTTACATGCAGTTATTGTGCTTGTAACAAAGTAAATTCAGCGCATGTTCTATACATCAAGTTTGATATTACTTTAATTTCTGTCTATTCGGAAGTTTATTTATACAAACACGTCACTAATTGCATTGTAGACACATCGCGAGTTTAACAACATCTAGCCCTAATCTCAATATGCGACAACTTCAGAGAAAACTAAGCACAGATATTTAGTTTGAAAAAATAGATTATACGGATATTTTACGAGCTATTGAGTAGTGGTTTAAGCAGGCTATCAATAACTGGTCTTTGACTTTGTCGTAATTATTTCTGTTAAAGTTAATAAATAGTAAGTAATTTCAAGAATAAAATGGGTAGGGGTAATTGTAACCCCTAGCTCAAAATATCCCAAACTCGCGTTTGGCTCTTTCATTTTTAATGAATACGGCAAAACAAGTGCCCAGTAACGAGCTGCGGAAAATGCAACATCTATAGTGCAACAGGTCTGGAATAGTATAATGTTTACTCGCGCAAGAAGACAGACATAAAACACCCCCATAATATTTTTTACACCAGATTTGAGAGCAATATTGGCTCATACATTTGCCTAAATTTGAGGGAAATCGGAGTTTGCCGGAAAGGGAAAATTAATAAATTTTCAAAAAATGTACCAAACTTAAGGTTTTTCTTGTGATTTTCTGCATATTATAGTAAGTATAATTCCGCGGCCGGAAACAAAAAGCCTCAAAATAACTTTCACATCAGCTTTTAGAGAAACAGTTTCTCTTTACATTCCCTAATTTTCAAGGAAATTGGAGTTTTCACGGATACGGAAAATTATTTTTGAAAAAGTGTACCAATTTAGAATTTTTTGGATTGCTATATAAGGCGATTTATACACGCTTGCCTTGACTTTGAAACATCATTTAAAAGATTGCAAAATAGACTATCGTTGTTCATAAATATCTTATAAACACGTTTGAAAACCGAAAGTGAGGTTTCCTGAAGACGCGAACTGAGCAAAACGAAGTTTTCGAAAGGCTATGACTCACATGCAATGTTTTTGGCTAATTTCACGATTCTTGGGTACGTGTCAGGTTTTGTTAATGGTTTCGTATTACATTTCGATTCAAATTTTCTAATATAAATATCTCGGCGAGTATTTACCCCCCCTTTTAAATAAATGCCACCATTGAAATCCTCACAATATAACCTTTCGAACGGGGGGTCAAGTGCCGTCAAAACATTACACAAACCGAAACAATCATATATTTATACTCACCGCTTCGCCAAAACATTCAAACGAGAAAATTAGAAAAAGTTGAATATATTCTAAACTTTGGTGTCATTTCCTGAAAGGATATATGTGTAAAATACTCTTTGTATTCAAGCGCTTTCGTGTAGAAAGTTTCGTATGTATACGCCGAATAGAAATATTTATTTTGAATTTTTAAAGTATCGGGTTTTACTGGCACGCGCTTGTATTACGTAATACTTGGCCAATAAGGAGCTCCCTTTAGCCGGGATGACGTAAAACTCACGCGTATGGGTGCACTTTGACCTGTAGAATCCATTTCTGGCATTTCCAGAGTCACGCGATGCAAGCGTAGCATTGTTTTGACGGTTTTTCGTCGTATTTCCGGTTGGGATTAACGCATATTCGGAGCAGAAATACAAAATTCGGCACTAAATGTCGAACTTTTAAGACAGAAGCTAGACTTTCCAAAGTCCGCGGTTCGTGGTTCCTGGAAGCTACGGACTTTTGTCACCCGCAAGCGCGCCAAAATCACCGGTGCATTTTTGCTCCGGTGACGTCAGTGAATGCTCATTATTATTCTGTACTAACGACGCCATTTTGTAAAATTTATATTTAATATAAACCATTGATAAACAGACTCGCCATCCATTGTGAATATATGGAAAGTCGCATGAATAAAACAATAATGAACAAGACGCTCTATAGAGCGTTAACTGGGGCTATACACCGTACAAACACGCACATAACCGTATATGATTCATACATGCATGCAGTACACAGTTGTTTCACTTAAGATTTATGGTTGTCCCTTGGTTGTCCCGAGCTAAGCGGAACTGTCGAATACGAGCGACAAAGGGTTGAAGATTAAACTTTTCAGTTACAGTTTTGTTCACTCTGTTTTGAACTATATCAACATGTAACAGTGCTCTGTCTATCATGCAACCTACTTTATTATTTTAATGTTTTATATACCAGTCGATTTTGCTTGTCAAGGGGAGAGTGCTGCCGCTCTCAAATTGGATAGGTTTGTATTGCTGGTAGGTGGCTCAGTTTTGAAGTTTCTGTTAATATAATGAGCCCAGCTCATGATTTTATACAATCAGACACAGTACCAATGCGGCCTATACAAACAAAACTCTCGGCGTTAGTCCACCGGCTAGGATTTATAAACAGCGCTTTAAAACGTTAAAAATAAAATAGTTTGGGGCCTTTGGGC
>CACRXK020000856.1:0-25648 GCA_902702795.2 Paramuricea clavata
GTTTACAATATTTGAAATCTGATATTGCAATTTATCAACAACAAAACTCTTTCGATCGATTGATCGTATAGTATAAAATAGAAAGAGAGCTGTATACGATCGAAAGAGTTTTGCTGTTGATAAATTGCAATATCAGATTTCAAATATTGTAAACAGTCTGTATCGCGGCGTTGATTGGCTGGCTGTTGCCCGAAATAGGTGTTTTTTATTTGAATCCCCCCCCTGACAATCCAAACGGTGTAGGAGGCTAGGTGGCCAAGCAGGCGCCGTAGTAATTATCGGTCTTTCTAAGTTCCATAGAATTTTAGTCTCGAAACATTTCGCTAAAAATCCATTGCAAAAATTACAGAACGTGTTAATATTGCCTTGTATGTTCGAAGATGGGTGTTTATTCTATACGCTGGCGAAGTTTTACCGGGAACAAAGCAATTTGAAGGGGATATTTTTCGATTTGAATTGTTCGTGTCGGCTGTTTGAGAACTGGAATCGTTAGCCTTTGCTTTCAATACTATCACCTATGAATTAAGACAGTCGCAGGCATCGAATGTAAAGTCGCTCAGAAATAAAAGACGATCACATACAATCAAAGTAGGCAAGTATATGTGATTTTAAAATATAAAATTCATTACAAATTTTACTGTGTAGTATATTCTATAATGATATATTTACTATACACTAATACACGTCTGGGCCGCCTGTGGTCAGTAGGGCCATTTACAGGACTATACCAGCGAAATAAGCCGGGCCGGCTCGTCTTATTTAAAGCACGAAAAAATGCTATGTCCCGTATAAATGTTCTTTTTCGCGACTTCTTTTTGGTTGTATGTAAACTCACATCAGGCTATTGATTATTTTTCACACAAACACACAAAAAAAAACATTGAAATTATTACCATTCTATGTCCTACACGCGAAATTTGATCCATTAACACTACATGTCGTCCTTCTTTTACTTCGTTCCAGACTTTTTCCGCGAGCCCCACCCTAGCAGAATTGAATTCGACACATGCAAAATGCGACGTCTGAAACAGGTCGCACTTAGCTCGCACTTAGCTCGCATTATGCGACCGGTCGGGTCGAATTTAAAACAGGCCTAAGACACATCGAATTCAAGACACAAAAGTTAAGCAAACTAGCTGTCAAATTGTAGAGTAAAGCACTATTATCCTTAAATATAGCCCTGACGCAAAAAATTGTACCTGCTGCGCAAAAAGTTTTTAAGAAAAACATGGATCATATGAATCTACGAAAAATATCTTTGTATGATATAGTTAAAAAACCTTTTAAGCAGTAAATTTTTCGACAGTCCTCTTTGGTGGTTCATTTTCTTGCATAATACTACTTCTTGCATATGTAGACTGTAATTGTTTCTAGTTTTTGTTGCATGCCATATATGGCATGCAACTTTCATATAGCTCTAAATTTCGTGTCGTGTTCGGTGAGCGGTGTTCGGTGAGCGGTGTTCGGTGAGCGGTGTTCGGTGAGCGGTGTTCGGTGAGCGGTGATCGGTGAGCGGTAGTGATGGGCGATACTATCGAAAAAGTATCGAAATCATCGATACTTACAAAAGTATCGATACTTTCGATACTCGCAAAAAGTATCGGTAATTCGATACCACTTGAGCCTGTGACGTTTTTGGTCAGTATTCCTGACCAATCACTTAATGCTTCATGAAGGCAACAGACTGAAGACAAAAACATGTAGCTAATTAGCAATATATTTGAGGAAAACATTGTTGTTTTGATTTAAAATCATAATTGCAAATGTTATGTTCGATTATTTGGCAGGTACTCCAGTTAGAGTATTCTTTGACTTGTTTTAAACATTAATGTTTGTGTTTTAAAAGTTATTTTAATAAATGGAAAAAATTGAGTATCGGTATCGATTTTGGTATCGGTATTGACCAAAATTCATGGTATCGGACTGGTATCGTATCGAAACCAAAAAAGCTGGTATCGCCCATCACTAGTGAGCGGTGAGCGGTGAGCGTACCAGTCACGTGGCAAATTCGTAAAATACGACAAATACCGAGTTTCCGACGAGCATTTTCATGCCGGGTTTTCGTCGAGGAAACGCAAAGAAAATTTATATATTGATTATTCGCCGAAAATTTACATAATCGAGCGCCTTAGAAAAATAAATCGAGGTAGGTAAAGCTTTACTGTTTTAACTTACCTTATATTTTGTTATGTGTTGTGTTTTTGGAGCCGTTGTGCTCGCACTGATTATTTATCAACTATCACGCGTTTATATTTATATATTGTGAAAGCCGCGAACGCTATCAAAATACTCGATTTTTATTACTCAAACTGAAACGGAGCCATTGTGCTCGCACTGATTATATAGTGTGCAAAGCTTCAAAACTACAGCATATTTTGTAAACAACATGAAATATATAAATATCAAACACAATTTAAATTATAAATATAGTAATGCAATTGAAAGCCTCAAACCCGCGAACGCTATCAAAATACTCGATTTTTATATACTCGAACAGTAATTTTTTAGTCAAGTAAGTATTGTTTACATTTTTTATTATTGTCGCTACTTGACATGCGCATCACGGCATGCATGCGTCTTCCGGTGTGCGAAGTACTCATATTCATGGATACTGTATGTAAGATACAGCCAAACGAATCTCCGTGGAGTCCCCTACTTAAGGTGGCTTTTCGACTAAAAAATGACTGTAGGGTCCCTTGACTCCCTTTAATGTTATTATTACCGTCGCTTGCAACTAACTATTAACGGTCGCTTAAAACACATTGTCTATATTCGCGTGTTTCTGCTGGGGTCTACACCGTAGGCAAATTCGCGTGAGAGTCTTAATTAAGTTTTCTTATTTTGACATAATAGCTATTTTGCAATAAATATATTGATATTAAATTTATTGAATCGATATTTTAAGTTTCACGCCAGTTGTACCAAAGGTTATAAACGCTATAGCGCATCATAAGCATAGATATCTTATATAAGATATCTATGATCATAAGTTTTCAAACATTTTGTTCTTCGAGTTAAGCCCCAACGTTTGAAAGATGTAAACAAGTTACGGTTAATCTGATCCCAAACAAATTAAATTGTCATTTGGATCGCGTTTCCTCTATGGCGTTTCGTTCAATCACAGTTCAATACGTTTTATTTCAGCCGACGTATTATAGGGACTTTAAGATTGAAGTTTACGGCAAACCGCTAACCGCAAACGGCAAACCTCAAATCGTAATTTCAAGTCAATTGTTAGCTCTTCGAACTTAGAGCAACTTGTGCACATTGGCGTAGCCAGACCTTCATTTTTGGGGGGCGAAGCGAGAGACAAGGCCGTCCGAAAATTTTTTCCCGGAACAATTTATTTTTCGCGACCTCCCCCCCCCCTCGTCGCCAAAAAAATTTCGGTCAGTGTACCATTTTAGGGGTCCAAAATTTTTTCCGGACATCCCAATGTTATTGTGATCAGAAATATGAGACAGCATTTCCGCATTCTCAAAATTGCGTTGCTTTTTCATACGATACAGAATAAGTCTGACTAGAATATTCATGCGATGATAATGCATACACGTAAATCTAAACTAAACCTTGTCTTCTTGGAACCATATCTAAAACTGCTTTAATTAACGAGATTTTACAAATCAAGTTCCTCCAGGATATCCTCGTTTTCCTCAGTCGCGCGACGTACTTAATCAGTTTCAGCTTCGTGAATGTAACGTGTACCCCCCCCCCCCCCCATTTCTCTACGGATTTAGCCTTTTTCAGAGAATTTTTTTTTTGCGATTGGGGGGGCGGTCGCCCCCCCTTGCCCCCCCTTGGCTACGCCCCTGCTTGAGTTGTGCATATAAATTGGACTATGATTTAGCTACTTTTAGCTAATAAAGGAATAAAGATCGACCTTTGCTGCTGTAAAGGTCAATATTAAAATATCAAATTGTATATCGGTGTCCCAAAAAACACCGGAGTCTGTTTGATTTCATGTAACGCAAAAGGTATAAAATCTAATCGTGAATGAAATAAAGATCATTGCATTCATAATAAACTAACTTAGATTTTGATTAGCAATGTGTCATTTTAGGGCCTGTTTACATGGAGGTAGGGTGACCCTATCAGGAGGGTTACCCTAGCAAGCGGGTCAGAAAATAGCGGGCTATGTTGCTCGATAGGGTAACCCTACCTATGCGTGGTCGCTAAGCGGTCTGTATTAGATAAATGGCGTCGAAACGCAAAGTTTTAGCGGCAAGTTGTATAATGCTATTTATTGGGCCTTTGCTTGCTGCATTTCAATGTTGTGGTCTGTTATTTCCGAGGTTATTTAAATATCGTGGTCTGTTATTTCAATGTTGTGGTTTATTACTCGCATTGCGTAAATAAGCGTAATGTATTCCTTGATATAGTCCAACACAACAGTTTTTCGACATGTTCGGCTGACCAAGAGCATTTATTTTGTTTTTTTTGACGTCGATGAGGATGCGCTGGAATTTTGCTTCCTTTTCGCCGTCTTTGACAATTTGTTATCGAAACTACATCATTCGCAGCGTTCTCGTCCAAAGTCAAAGCTTCGTTCTATGCCTCTGCTTCATTAATTATTTGTAAATTGCTTATCCTTTTTATTTTCTGGTGTCGTTTAAAATACTTGCCAGGCTGATATGTTCATATATCTAGCGACGCCATCCTTGTTTGTCTGTCACAGTAGGACGTATAAAACATGACCCGCTTGCTAGGGTAACCCTACCTGACGCGTTTACATGGCTTATGTAAACAAAAAGATAGCCCTGCTGCTAGGGTCACCCTATCTGTTTGATAGGGTAACCCTACCCCTAGGGTAACCCTAGCGCGCATGTAAACGCTTCCTATAAAACATATTGAAGTAGGGTAACCCGCTTGCTAGGGTAACCCTTCTGCTAGGGTCACCCTACCTCCATGTAAACAGGCCCTTAAAAATGAGCTCAGGGCTGGTTTACAAGACGTTTATGATAATTATGCATACGCAGGTATTTTATTGAAGTTCAATTCATCAACTTAAGTCCTAAAGAGTAAAAGGAGTTAATTTTCAATAGTTTTAGACCCAATTCTCGACCTGTGGAAATATGCACTTTTGGTGGAAATATGCACTTTACATTTTAATATATGGTTAAGCAACTATTAATTCAAGTCTTCATATTAAAAATGGAACGATTTCATTAGACTGCACACATTTCAAAATGGAAAGCGGTCGCAAAATGTCGATCGCCCCACAAGTTGCGAAATGCAAATCTACCTTAATATACCGGGTGTCCCAAAAAACTGGATACTATTTGATTTCATGTAACGTAAAAGCTATAAAAGCGATAATGCATGCAGAAATGACTCATTTAGCTTCTATTTCGAATTTACATGCAATATTGACTGCGCTATTGATGTTTGAACGTTGAACTACTGTTTTTGAAAATGCCAAAAATTGGCATAAAACAACACTTATAGTTATAATTTTCTTTATAATTATAATCAAAATTTTCATCAAACATCATCCGACATTGCAGGACCAACAATTTTCAACAATCTTGAAATGGTTCCACGTTTTTATCGGAACTTTAGTAGATAAACGAGTTTTCTGATCTTTCAATTCGTTCCCAGCGCTTGTTTTCGGAACAAAACGTTCTTTTGTATTGCGTTTCAAGTTGCAGCACCAATTGGTTTGTTTAAGGTTACAGAACACTTTTGAGTATTAATTTTGCCTAAAATTTTTTTATTGGTTTCAATGAAAGCATTAGACTAGTTCTACTATCTGACCAAGTTTGAACGAAAAATGTTGAAAACTCGCAGAGTTATTTAATAAAATACATTTCGCTGCAATAAGAAAAACATTGAAAATGTAATATTCAAATTCAATTTTCTCACGAAAAATTTTACGGTAATTACTGATTTTCAAATGAGTTATGCTCCTGCGGGTTTTAACCAATTTTTCTCAAATTTTCACAGGGGATAGCTAAATACGTCAGTTTCAAAATTGTATTCGGCTTTTTTTTAATTTTGGATATTTTAAAAATAAAGAGCAATTCACTCAAACGATTCAGAAATATATTGCAGTCGTCAAAAAAATCGCCATATCAGCGGAATGACGAAATAAACAAAAATTTCCGATCAAAGGCAAAACATCGAAGTCGCTCCTTGTCGCTTCCATTCCGAGTCTTTGACAACTTTGTCACCACGACACCACGTGCACAACAATAGAACTACAATATTATTACAATAGTATAACATTAGTATAACAACAGTACATTGATAGTACTACAAGAATAGTACAAACCACAATAGTCCAACAACAATAGTACAACAATAGTACGACAATAATACCACACAATTTTTTAGAACAACTATTTTACTGTATATAAAAATAATATTTTCATAAATATAACTTAAAACCAGCCGGAGCACAACTCAAAAGCGTAAAGGTACCGCGATTTAAGATTTTCCTGAATAATTCTTACATTATTTTATTGCTTGTTAATTTTACAACTTTACCATATTTTGCATGCACTGGAGAACATTTGGTGAAAATTTGATGAAAATCGGACTGATATTGAGCGCGCAGTAGCGATTTTCCGCAAAACGCCAAAAAGGGTGTCATGTAACCTTAACTTAAGGCGGTTTTCCACTAGGCGAAATTTTTCGACCGAATCGAAATTTCTCTTTGTTTCAGAGCTCTCGAGCAGAACTAATTGTAAAAAGACAAAGAGAAATTTCGTTTCGGTCGAAAAATTCCGCCTCGTGGAATCCGGCCTTTAGCCTTTGACTTGGTACATTTTTTACTTTTTCTCAAACTCACCCAGTGCTTCCATTTTTAAAATCAAAATTTCTCATTTTTGTCATCAAAATTTGTCTAAATTCCTTAGATAGTATATGTTATTTCCTTGAAAATTCCTTGAAATTTCATGAAGCAGTTTGTAGTGATTTGGTAGCAATACAAAGGATTTAATTAATTTTCAAGACACAAAATAGCACAATTAACAAAGATGTGGGCAAGCTAAAAACCACAGGCTATTATACTGTTTAAAATTAAATATTTGTTATGAATTTAATACAAGAGATATCTTTACAGGAGCAGGTTATCTTTACATTGATATGATTAATTAACTATTCACAGCGTTTGGCGCAGTTTGGCGCCAAAGGTTACTAAATCCCATCGCTTGGAAATTTTCGGAAGTCCAAGGAAAAAGTTAAAAACAGACTTTTAATTAAAGATAATTGATAATTCACTCAAAAATTCAAAAAATACTGAAACCTTCTTCTTAACTAATGCACTTGGATGATGTTACATGATGGCTATTATCATGTAATTTTACATATATTAAATATTATTATACTATTATTATATTATACTATAGCTCATACTTAATTATTATATTATAGCTTACATGCATGAGTAAGCAAATAGTTCTAAAGATTAGAGTAAACGCCTTGTCCACAAATAACGTCAACGGACATGAGTGTGGTTAGAGAACTTTGCACCAACGACCGCAGCATTGCGTATGGGAAATGCGTCAAGATAGCAAACTCATCCTCTGACCAACACTATAAAAGTAGCTTCACGCATCAGTGAACATGTTTGATTACGTTATGATTATTAGCATTATGATTAAGAATAGAGAAATGATGAAGGATTAAGGAAGAGTATTCTATATTTGTTACGAGCCGGTCCCTACTATTTAGTTTGGCCGGTCTGGTCCTATTTACTCGCAACAAAAGAATGTAAATCTAAGCATTTTACCTTTTGATATATATATATATTATAGTAGAAAAGCATTAGTTATATTAATTAAGCTATATGACAATATGGTTAATTAGGCTATATGTTAAAACTTATCTGTCCGAGTGAGCATTGCAACTTGATATAGCAACAGTTCATATTCATAATAAACCATAGTCCAGAAGATATCCATGTTGTTTTCTTTCTACGTTAATCAGCGCGTTAAAGCAGCTTCGTCTTCAGCCATGGAATACTCTTCCTTAATCCTTCATCATTTCTCTATTCTTAATCATAATGCTAATAATCATAACGTAATCAAACATGTTCACTGATGCGTGAAGCTACTTTTATAGTGTTGGTCAGAGGATGACTTTGCCATCTTGACGCATTTCCCATACGCAATGCTGCGGTCGTTGGTGCAAAGTTCTCTAACCACACTCACATCCGTTGACGTTATTTGTGGACAAGGCGTTTACTCTAATCTTTAGAACTATTTGCTTACTCATGCATGTAAGCTATAATATAATAATTAAGTATGAGCTATAGTATAATATAATAATAGTATAATAATATTTAATATATGTAAAATTACATGATAATAGCCATCATGTAACAATGAATATTTAAGTTTTTCGGAAAAAATCCTTAGATTTCCTTAGATATTTTCTCTTCCTTAGATTTTCCTTTTCGACAGTAGAATTTCCTTAGAAAAGGGAAATTTCCTTGAAAATGGAAGCACTGAACTCACCAATAATTCATGAAGATATTAGCCTGTCACATCGCATTACTTTGCTCACAAGATGACATTGAATACAAGGGAGATTAAGTCACCTAGATTAAAACGAATTTAAATTTACTCACTTTAAGTCATGGTTTATGAGAATTAAAGCTCGATCGGACTTGTCATCTCGTCCAGTTCTCACCTTTTGGATTTGAAATGTTACATAATTCAACATTAAACATTGCCAGAAAATGTGAGTAAGAGTGTTGTATCCATAACGATTCCTTTTCAATGCTTATCATTGTACTGTTTTCAGTATTTGTTTGATCATTCTTAAAAACATTTTTCAAAGCCAGTAATAGATCTGAATAACACAATTACAACTTGCGAGGCAACCAAACCTTAATTAACTCAAAACGTTCTGAACAGTTAAAAGCAGCAAAAACAATGCTTCGTTCACGACATACAGCGATCGGTGCTGGAATATCACCTACATCTAAACAAGTTAATATTTCACCACGATCCACATTAATGAAATATAACGTATGACTATAGTTAAGCTACAAACTAAAGTTTTCGTCCTCAAAAACGTCCACCGGATGAGACCATTATTTGGTTCGTTAATAGGGATCGGAGCAAGAAATTTTACTATTTAAAAAGGTATGATGCAGGCCTCTGCGCATGCGCGGAAATTTAATAAATTCAGCATGAAAAAACGGCCTTATTTTATGAAAAAGTTTCATATTTTTCAGCCCTTATTTGTTAAGTCGGGCTTTACTATGCCCCTAGGATACTAGTACACTTACGTGGTCTTTCAGAATACGTAAATTTTAGAAAAACGTCGTTATAAATGGCAAAGATTAAGTTATCTCCGATGAGTGAAAAACAAGTTTGGTTTGGAAAAGGCCCCGCTGAAAAACATCAACAAATTTTGTTTTTTGGGCTAGTCTATCTGGGATTTGAAAAGAAAAGAGAATAATCTGGACTGCATTTGCATCAATCTCAGCTTTTTGTTTAATTTTTGGCTTTTAGGTGGGTTTTTTGTTCTAAAAATGAGCATTTTCGTACAAAAATTAAAAAACGTCGATCGGAACTGATTTTAGATATTTTTAGCTCCCGCGAAAAATATGCGTGTTTTATACCTACAATGGCGGCCATATTGGTGTGACTACCACAATATACTATGGTGTTGGTGACATATAGTGGAAGAGATTCTTACAGTTTTTAGTTATCGTTGGGATTTGGGAAAGGATAAACATTATCTGAGTACAAATTTATCAACAGTGGCCTCTCTTCCCCGCCTTAAAAACCATGTCAAGTCCGTTCTGCACATCAGTTCTGCTGATAACAAAGGGGGACCCGCATGCGGATATAAGCATTGCCCAAATATTGTATCTTTCGAACTTTTTTGAACTGAAACGTACTCCAGTTCATATTCATTTAGTATGTATATTCATTTTATATTCATTTAGATATTCAGTTAGTATGTCTTATTTTACAAATATAGCAGTTCAAAATGTAAACAAAGAATTTGTTTGCATTACGGACTTGACATGGTCTTTAATAAATTTGCCAATGAAGTCACACCAATAATGCCACCTCAAGACTCATTATCTCGACTTTAAAACGATCTAAAATTTATTAGAAGAAGTGTGGGAAGCTATATCTTCCAACATACATAGAAGAATATATTTGCTTTATAGTATAACTAATATAAACACGTAACGATTTGATCCGTAAGGGATGTGACAGATTTAATAATCTCTCCTCATTCTAAATATTCTGGCACAGAATTAATTCCCTTGATTCGAAGGTTTCTCTATCCAGTCCTAGATATCAGATCAGCACCAAAGCTCGATTCGCACCCCCTACCAGATCCAGCTAGATCCATCCTTGATACACGACATCGACTGCCGGACAACTTGAAACGAGAAACGAACCGCTACTCAGTAGTAGAATCACTGGAATTATTAACTTCAATTGCTTTCATCACATGAAAATTTTTGCTATGGGTCTGTTGGTCCAGTGGGTATATATAATACTTTGGCTAGTTAGATTAAAACTTTTATTCAAACAGGATGCCCCAGTCAGCTTGAACTAGACGCTGGTATCGATAGGGGTCGTGCATAATACAATAAATTTATACATTTCAAGAGTACGTGAAAAAAAGTCTAACATGCCCATGCTAAAGTCATCAAAAAACTATTATGCTAATATTACTATTAAAAAAATATACGAAAAATATTATGCTAACACAACTATTTTAGCTCGCCTGCACTTTAGTGCTAAGATTAATTACTATGATAACATTTATTAAAGTCATTAATAGGAAAGATAACATAAAGATAATAGGAAATTGTGCATAATAGAGAAGCAAGGAGAAGTCACACCCCGAAATAATTTGCAAACAACTGTTTGTGAAATCAACGCCAACTTTCATAAGGCAGAGTACAATTTCTAATAGTATAATTCCCTGCACCAGAATGATGAAAACGACCTTGAAATATTGTGAGTAAGGGGTTAGTAAAATAGCATACTATAGGACTACAACAATTACACCGTTACAATATATGTCGTTTCCAGTACTTCGACCACACTCGCGCTATGGGAATATCATGCCAATATATGCGAACAAAAGTAGACAAAATATTGATCAAAGGCCTTCGAGGCCGACTCACGGATGAGATCAAATTAATTAAAGGGGGATATGATTTACAGCAGTTTTTTACAAATGGGAACCGTGCAAGGGCAAGGACATTATTTGGTAAAGCACGACATAATATAAAATGTTCCCGAAGATTTTACAGGTTTAAACAGTTTAATTTTAACGACATCCTTGATTTTAACAATAAGGGACCGGTCATTAATTATGGAAGGGGGTAGGGGAGGAAAAAAATAAGGGGGGGCATATGTAAAAATGACTAGAAGGGGGGCTAATAAATTTTTTCAAGAAAATGACAGGGGGTGTTGCAATTAAACTTGAAGGAATTTGCTGAATAACCTGGTATCCATTTGGTTGTAAATGTTGCAACTAAATCATGGTCACTGATGTGAAATAGTCTGGATTCATCTTGTCTTGTGTGTGCTGTATGCAAATCAGTCTTTACGGATTGCAGACTAGTTAAATTGACAATGTATTATTACATCAGCTCTTGATATGGTTAAATACATTTAAATTAAGCAAGGTTAACAGCGTTTGTATTATGCAGGCCACATCCGCTGCGGGGAATCTGTGACGTCATATCGATCAAAGGGGGTTGTTTCATGCCTTGTGATCAGTGCTTCGGTCTAGGTATTCATTCTACCATTGTATGCTTTGCCTAGCTGCAGCAAGTTTTGCGCTTCGATACCTTTTCCCGACCCACCCACCCATGTTCATTCTAAAAGATTTTATCTGGTAGCTAGTATATGTCATTTTTATATAATTTTTAATCTCACATAAAATAGGATGTATAGACCACTATACACTGTCGCAGGTATGCCTTGGCAGAATTGTCATTGCTATCTCCTTTTGCTGCTAATTTTACTGATTGTTGCTCTCATTGTTGCCGCGCAGCTGCTATGGCAATACTTCGTACCATCAACTCTAGTTGCAGCCTTAAACATGGTTACGATCGCCCAGACCAAATGGAAACCTGATTTTAGTGTTATATATAAAAATACTCCTCTTTTAATTACAATTTTCTGCTAATAAATATATATTTTTGGTCGACGTTAATATCTTGCCAGTTCCATATTCTTACTTAATAATTAATACTATAACGCCTGGGTATCCCCATTTGACGAGTAAAAATGAAAATGGGAGGGGGGGGTCAAAAAAAATATTCTAATATGCAGGGGGGCATCATTAAATTTCTGCCATTTAGGGGGGGGGGCTTTCAATTTTAAAAGTTTAGAAAAGAAAAAATTCCCCTCCCCCCTTCCATAAATAATGACCGGTCCCTAACCAATATCAACAGTCTTGAAAAAACAATCTGAATAGATTATTATAAAACTACACACTATCAAAGCAAATCTATATAAAAGTACAATAACCGTAGCTGTCAGGTGTGTATAGTGTTCAACAGAATAACTATAAGTATAAAGCTGTACCTAATACAGTCAGTATCAGTACATCCAATGACTGTGGCTTTCCGATATGTACAGTGTTAAACAGACTGACAATTTAAACATGATAACTATAATAAGTATAAAGCTGTACCCAATGTAATATATCAAATGACCATAGCTGTCCGATCTAGAGTGTTGAACAGGACAATTTAAACATGATAGCTATAAGTATAAAGCTGTAACCAATACAGTACATGCTGCATCAACGACCGTAGCTGTACGATGTACAGTGTACAGTGTTGAACAGAAAAATTTAAACAGAACAACTATAAAACAGCACCCTTATTGATACAACGGTACAGGTAGCTGTCCAATGGCAGTACAGTGTAAGTAAATCCAGGTGGTAATGCTGCCTCAGTGTCCAATGCTCTTTTTCTTTTTAGACCATTTATAATTGTTACCAAACTGTGAATAAAAATAAATATCTACATTGAAAAGGGAATGGCTGCAAAAATTTCAATATCAGTCCCCCACACACCACTGTTCCTCATGTTGCTTGTGGCTAAATAATGATCTACTGAACTATTCATATATGGTCTAAGGACATGTTCTATACTGTTCATGTGATCCACTATTTTTTGTCTTAATTAAAATCATGTGGTATGTTTGTCTACCGGTTAAAATATATGACAGTGCTCTAAATAAACAATTGCCATCCCCTGTAATCCGACAGAGTTTCGTTGGATTAACTAGTGGTTTTGATGTTGTTTCATTGCGTCTAAATATAAGTGGGACATTCATCAAAGAGCATAAGGACAGCTGAAATTCTCCTGATATAAAAATGAAGCGATCTATCGATACACTGCTGAGACTCGTCCGTGCCAGCTGATACTAGGCTACAGTGCCAGCGCAGTCATGTGAAATATTATATACAACGGCAAGTCGGCAACGTGACTTTAATACAAAGATTTTGTGTCGTGTTGCTTCGAATAAGACAAATATGTCCTTTGTATTCCGTGACAGCTAAAACATGAATTATTAATTTAAATAACATGATTAAATTTGGTAAACAAAAAACTCTTTCAATCGACAGAAACTATGGAAACAGTGTTGAAACGGTGTTGAAACACAGCTGACAGAGGCGCTCGAAAGGCACCAGAAAATGTGAACACTTGTATATATATTGAACAAAATAGTGTTAATATTTCAGCTAAAAGGTAGATCAGTGTGTTAACAGCAGATCTGTTGGGTGAAGTAGAAAAACAGATAACAATTAAGTCAACTAACACTCACCTTTTAATTTAGCACACGCTTGTCAAAAAGTCAAAAGTTGAAAACTGAAAAGAACGTGAAGCGTGCTCCAGCCCAATTTCCGGTTCCAAAAGACCCGTTCGCAGGCAAACACTGCGCGCAAAGCAGGCTGGTCATTTCCCATTGTTTAACTGCCCTACTCAAGTAAACCACAAAGACTCACAGATGTTGCTTCGCAACATCCGTGAGTCAAAAACGCTAAATATTGCGCACTATCCGTAACTCGAAATATGCCTGACCCTAACATGGCCGAAACTATTCTTTTGATCTAGTATAAAGTAGTGACCTGTCTAACCTATTACACAAGACTACTTCGCAACTAGGCCCACTTCCATAAATTAAAATCTATTATTTATGAAAATCATTATTTCTGCAAAGTATTTATTTTAATCCCTATTTTGAATTTATTTTATATTCTGAGAGGGGGTCCAGAAGGGGGTCCAGCTTTTGTACCCTCCCGTGGAAAACAGTTATAATTATTAATGTAACATAGGCTTGTGACAATTTTTAAACTTATTAATGTAGATAACTATTTTTGGTAAACCTGATGAAGCTCCGTGGTTAAATAAAGATTTACTGACTAGTATTAAAATTAGTTTAGTATAGATGTAAGGTTTATTTTAAATAATATGTACCTACACTGAAGATTTTAACGTGTTTAAATAAATGTTCAATCTAAAATTATACTGTAGATTACCAATATACTAATAACAGTACAAATCCATTAGGATTTGTTTAATGTTTATTTTTTATGACCATTTACATTTTAGAGAGAGAAAAAAAGTACAGCTGTTGTCCCAATCACTGTGGCGGGCATACTTAATGCACAATATCAATCTGATGTAGACGCTTTTGTACTGAATGAAGCTTCAATGCACCAGGTATTGTTTCTTGATGTTCTTAACCCCTCGTTTATCCATTGAAAATGTTTTTGTTGCTTCAGATCCTGCTTCCAAACTTGCATGTTTTTGTAAAAATAGAAAATACCAACTTATTCTGTGTTAACTTATTAACAACTTATTATTCTGTGTTGTTCTATTAATAAAAGCTTGATTTTCTAAGGCTGAGAAACGCTATTTCGTGCATTCTTAATCCTAATCCTAACCCTAAAAGTTTAAAAATAGTAACTCCCCCTAAAACTTGACTCATGTATTGAGCTTTCAAATTGATATCTTGTCAATTGAATGTAAATATTGAAAAGCTAGCTGACCATTATTAGCCAATGTCAGAGCATCAGCACATTTGATCAGACATTTGTCGGACCCAAGCGAAATGGGCATTTCCAGCTATAGACTAAATTTTGATCTAGGCAAGAAGAACAAAATCCATCACCACAGCTGGAAAGAGCATGTTGAAATTAGTAAAATTGCAAAGTTTGGTTGCGAAACGTTGTAAAATGAAGAAAATATAGCCCTACGAAATTTGCAAATTTTATATTAATTTGTATTACGCACGGGAATTTGCACCACTTTCGGCCCAAATGTGGTGCATTTTCCCGTGCGTATACAAATTAATACAAAATTCGCAAATTTCGCAGAGCTATATTTTCCGCATTTTACAACATTTCGTGCCCAAACTTTGCGATTTTACTAATTTTAACATGCTCTTTTCAGCTGTGGTGATGGATTTTGTTCTTCTTGCCTTGATCAAAATTTAGTCTATAGCTGGAATTGCCCATTGTTATAATCCACGCTGTTGTCTGGACGGTTGCACGAAGTTGTCAAGGCCTCAGCATGATTTACTTTCTCTAACATTATCGCTTTGTGTTCCCAGGTGACTTTCATTGGTATGGTGTCGTCAGTTACGGAGAATCGAACACATTTGTCGTTTGAAATTGATGATTTGACTGGAGGAATTGTCTCAGTCAAGCGTTGGCTTGATCAAGATGTATGTACATGATGTTTGTGATGTTACTCTGAGTGTGCGTCCACACCGGGCAAGCTGAAAAGTTTGCCTGACCACGGTGTGAAACGAACCTGCGAGTCCAATGCTCTACCAACTGAGCTACGAGGTCAAGTCGGTTCAAGTTGGTGATATTTCGGAACTGAGTCTAGTTCCTTCGATATCATTGTATTCTAAGATATGATACCTTGGAGTATTATAAGTATAACCCAGTTGCACGAGGAAATATAGTGGCATAAAAAACATGGGAAATCTCCGTAAATGTTAACATGCACTAATAAAGCAGTAAGGAATGAGCTAAATAACCCTGCCCGGGCAGTGCAATTGTGCACAGGGCCCGGGCAGTGCAATTGTGCACACGGAGCAAGGTAACAGCAAATGACGCTGGCAATAGCTGCGGGATTCCAAATGAGCAATGAGGTACTGACAAACAACACTAATGATAATGATTCGTGTTGCAGGCCTAAGGCAATGCTATATTGATAGGGCAACACTGCAGAGATAAGACAAGGCTATAGGCACAAGGCAATGCAACAGGGAAATGCAATGCTATGGAGGAGGGGGGGGGGGGGCTGTAGATATAAGGCAGTTGGGATAAGACACTGTTTAACGCTACAATGATAATGTTGCAGGTCTAAGGCAATGCTATAGTGATATGGCAACACTGTAGAGACAAGGCTATAGGGATAAGGCACAGCAATAGGCTAAGGCAACATGGCATGTACGCACGCACCACCAGCAAACTGGACCGATATGTAACAGGCATATGGGGGAAATGATAACCGGATAATAACCGAACACTAATGGTGATACTTGGTCAATACTTCACTATCCGGATCCGGCACATCTCTAGCAATCTGTAACCTTGAGTAAACATTTCCAAATATGAATACTAAGGGAATTGTTGGGTGGTAACAAAAGGAGGCACATGTCAAATTTAAATTGATCAATCAATACGATCAATCGATATTAATCCATTGTCAATAACGATTAATCGATTATGAAAATGAACCGGTGGGTGCAACTCTAGAAAAGCTTATGAATATTCCCACAGAAGAGGGAGGGGCGGGCTCGTGCAAGTACAGTATCTAGCAAGCAGCAGAGCACACATGACATCTAATGTAAGTGTGCCCACCTTTATATAGGCATGACGTCAACAACCCCTAGATCTGTCGCTGGGTCCCCCCAATAACACTCTCACGCCATCTGTCAACTATCTTTATTGCATAATTCCATATGTAAATATGTAAACAAAGCGAGTGCACCATAGCCACCTCTGAGGTTAACCGCCACCTATAATTTAGGGCGCTTTCCATTAACACGGCCAGACCGCTCAGAACGGTCAAATTGTTGAATGGAGCACAAAACGTTTGGGCTTGGGCCTATATCTGGCCGGAGAATTTAGATAAAATTAGAATGAGGTCCATTTTCGCTAGATATTTGAGAAACATAGACCAGATCTTTCCATTGATACAGAGGAAAAAATTCGGGTCTGACCAGTCAGGCCATTAAATGGAAAGCGCCCTTAGAAGTATTTTTTGTGCGAGTTATTGTGCAGCTATTTAGACAATTTAATGTACTCTTTTGTAGGAGAATGCTGAAGAATACGAACGAGCCAGGTTCAGGTAATTTGTTTTGTTCATTAGCGAAACCTACAATGCCCAACATGGCGTGCTATGGAGTTTGTTTCTGTTACTAGAGGTGCGCCAATGCAGGATGCGAATATTCAAGATTTTTAGTTGTACTTCCTTTCATAGGCTGATTTACTTGGGGGGGGGGGGGGGTTAATCCCCCTAGAATCTCTCTAACCCCTCTTATAAAGTGTTCAACTTTATACGTTCAACAGTATGTGTTCAACAGTCTTTAACCCTAACGCCTAACCCTCCTTTTAAACGTACAGTAAGATAATCGTTTAGTAACCTGAAACTAAGATTTAGAACAAGAAAGAGCAAATTTACAAAAATATAATCAACTAGTAATGTGATGTTGTATTGTTGTCACTTGCTTACATTGTTGGAATGTCGTAGCTTGACCCATAATCCCCTTCTTTTCGTGGGGACCTACTGTAACTCGAATCGTAAAATCGGACTTTTGGTGATCGAGTAATTGATCACAATTAAAATAGCTCGGTCGCAGGGTGCGATAATTCACGTACTTACGTACCGGAGGTACGCTAATATTACGGTACTCTTGCTATCTGCGTACTTACTTACGCGGAACTCTTGCTATCTGCGTACTTACTTTTTGCTGGCACCATATGACCTTTCCAAGCTCAAGGTATTTAGTACCGTAATTTAGTTGGCATATCATGGTCTGAGATGTCTCGGCATAAAACATGATTGGACTGATGGCACTATACAAATGCTGGCGTCGAATTTTTGTCTATGCGTGTAATTGTGCTTCTTGTTTTAACTCGTAGCAGGGTTCGTAGAAAACGTGAAAGTCCTTGAATGTCCTTGAATGTCCTTGAATGTCCTTGAATGTCCTTGAATTTGAAAACAAAAATTCAAGGATTTGAATATCCTTGAATTTGTAAAGAAGTACTTAAGAGTCCTTAAATTCTTCTTGCTTACTTTAGTTTACGGATATTTTTTGAAATAATAATTGTTTGACATTCGAAACGGATATTTTGTTGAACTGATTTTGCATGTTCATATCGGACAAAGCTGTAATTTTACAGATTTCTAACGCCTTCTCTTCAGTATTTAGTCCTTGAATTTGCTGATACATGACCTTGAATGTCCTTAAAAAGTCCTTGAGTTTGACTCTTCCTGACATGGACGAACCCTGTCGTAGTTTGAATATACTTAATCTCAGCCCCTGTATTTTGTATACTTTATTTTAAAGACTAAGTACACATCGAGTATTGAGTTTGTACTAGCGCAAATACGGCAATGATCATTGGCGTACCAGTCAGGTACAGTAGGTACGACTAAAAATCTTGAATTATCGCACTCTGTCGTGGTGACATTTCCATTTCTTTGCATGGGGTCTTTGTAGTATTGTTGAAATTTGTTCGCGTTTTGCTCTATAATTTAACATGTGATTTTAAAATGTGTTCACATGCTTTCCTTCATACCTGGTGATACACAGTTGACATTGCCCCAGTGTCCCGACACTGGCTGTAGTGTAAACGGTTAGTCGAATCTAGAAACTTTAGCGAATCCGGAATCATTCGCTATGGTGTAAACGAGGTCTTATTTTCATCTTTCTTTTTTCATTTTCCCTGCTAGGGAAGACACCTACGTTCGTGTGTTTGGTTATATTAAACGTCTTGATGATGATAAGAAACACGTTGTCGCTTTCGCTATGCGCCACGTGACAGACTTTAATGAAATAACCTTTCACATGTATGATGTTATTCACGCCGCGCTTTCCATGCAAAAGGTATGTAATTTATCTAAGTATATGTGCAATTCGCCATATTCGGAAAGTTCAACATTATGCCAGAGAGGAATAATATGATTAATGCACAAGATATTGTTCCATCTGCTTGAACTATAAATATGGGTAAATCCACTTCGAAAAGGTTGTGTGCTAGACACCCACTGTAGAGAAGTCCAGCATCACCCTAACAAATCTGCTCGACCAGATATTTTCTGCTTTGAATAGCGATTAGCGGAACTTCAATCTTCTGTTAACGCTTTCGATTTCTTGAAACGATTTAATTGATTTGTAAGTTTACGAGAAAATACTCAGAAAATACTCATGCTTTAGTTAAATATCTTGATTAATATCTAAAACATGTCGATGTTGTTATGCAGCCATGTTTTCAAATATACTGTACTTTAACAAGCAAATTTATTGTACTGTTGCCACGGCAACTGTCCGGTCACCCAAACGTGACAAAAAGCCGATAAACTTTGTAAACAAAATCTATTGTAAAACGTAACAGAACGGCGAACATGCAGATTCGGCCATCGCAAATAATGGTAATGTTGGGATAGTACCGTTGCAGACTACAGGGGAGAGTAGACAGTAAGGTTTCCTCATGCACCACCCGATGGAATACCTGCACTTTGCGGATGAGGCTAGATCCTCCCCTGCAACCAATCCTGACTGATTTCATGCTGCAATATGTGTACCTGTCATATAAGAACCACTTCAGCCTGTCAACAAAAATAGTGGTTCTTTTATGCGTGTTTTTTATACCCATGGCCGTTGTCATGACAAAGTAATATCAGTCCAGAAATACCAGAATTAGTCAGGCAGATAGAGGATCAAAATTATGGAAAACTTACTTTATCGTGGGACAATTCCATTTTGCCTTCATATTGTGCCCTGAAGGCTAGTAAGTACGTTTCTGTATGTTGGCCGCGTTAAAATTTCTTCTGGGTTCCTGCCGACACGTTTTTCTTCGAATTTTGTATTAAACTCTATTACAGTTAAAAAATGTAAAATTTCTGATACATTTCTAATACCAATGACTTGCATCAATAGAAAGCTAACAAAAAACTACATATAAGACATTTAAATGGTTAGTTGGGATTTTCAAGCGGTTTTCGAGTTATTGCCGTTTCAAATGTGAAAAATAAGCCAAAATCTCGCAAAATTCCTGGGTACTAGTCTGAAAACACGCATTCAACAACTCATAACTCAAGAAGAACTTGAAAAACCCGGGTAACCGTTTAAATGTCTTATATATAGTTTTTTGCCAGCTTTCAAATTATGTAAGTCATTTGTGTTAGGCATGTATTTGAAATTTCACATTTTTTAACTGTAAAAGAGTTTAATACAAAATTCGAAGAAAAACGTG
This sequence comes from Paramuricea clavata, assembly GCA_902702795.2. Classification (NCBI taxonomy): domain Eukaryota; kingdom Metazoa; phylum Cnidaria; class Anthozoa; order Malacalcyonacea; family Plexauridae; genus Paramuricea; species Paramuricea clavata. The sequence continues at coordinate 20,452 of CACRXK020000856.1, forward strand.
TCGACAGGAGCACACAAGAAATTTTAACGCGGCCAACATACAGAAAAGTACTTACTAGCCTTCAGGGCACAATATGAAGGCAAAATGGAATTGTCCCTCGATATGGTAAGTTTTTTCCTTCTATCTGCCCGACTAAATATGCCTATACCGTATATAAATTTCCGTATTTATTTCTGTTGCAGCGTATGAAGGAGGAAGCCACCACTCCTGACACCACCACCAATTTTGGAAACAACAATTCGTTCACTGCTCAAAGAGATCAATTTGGGCCACAAACTGGAAGCATGTCCAATGCTCAGAAAAGGGTATTAAACAATTTCTATGTTTTTATATAATGATCTATTCTCAGACTATTAAATGTTTTATTTATACAACACTTCGAACTGTTTACGCTGGCATGTACGGAACCCCGATTTCCGCCTAGACGTTCTCCTTAACACGCGGGCTGTATACCCGGAAAGTGTAAGGCATTCAGGTAACTGGTGATCACGCATGTGGAGGAGCACTGGAAGAATGTAACGCCTTACATTTTTTGGTTATACAGCACGCATGTTAAACTAAGTTCGTCTCCGGAAGAGAGTGCTAATTCAGCCAAAATTATGTCGATATGTCCTTAGCCATAAGGCCATAACCTTCGAAAGTTTTTAAGTTGTCCTTCTGACAGACAGGCGAACTACCACACACAAGCAAACCGAGATGAAAAAACCTGGCAGCAGTGAATGTCAGCATTTTATTTGTGAATAATTTTTAGGTTTACGAAATGGTGAACCAAGCTAAGTCACAAGAAGGAATATACGTCGGTGATCTAGTGAAAAGATTGAACATGCCTGAGCAGGGTGTACGGTATGTGCCCTGTATTGTAAAAGGTCTTGAACATAAGCTTAGACTACAATCTTCCGGAAAATGCGATATGAGCTCCACCTTTGAATTTACAAAATATGAGTAAATTGTTAAACACGTCCGAAATTATCAATACAATAAGTACACCTTTTCTGTAATTACGTCATGAATTCGTTCTTAGCCTGTGTAAATGAGAACCTGATTAGCTTCTTTAATTAAGTAGTTTTTTACGCATTGCCCCCCAATAGATGTTCTGCCCCAGTCCGTATATTAGGTCTAATAATGGACCTATCACCTAATGAACAAAATTTTGATCTAGACAAGTCTAGACAAAAATTTCATCACAACTTGAAAGAGCATCACAAAATTAGTAATATTCCGAAGTTTCGTTGCGAAATGTTGTAAAATGCGGATAATATAGCCCTGCGAAGTTTGCCGTTTTTCAGTCATTTTGTATTACGGACAGAAAATTGATACCGCTTTCTGAAAAAAGGTATCAATTTCCCATGCGTAATACAAAATACAGGGTGTATCTAAACATTTATATACAAATGTTGGGCACACTCAGAATAGCATCATCTCGCATAACTTCGCCTGCATGGTGTCTGCATGTCAACGCCTTGCCGAAAGTTGTGGGTTTTCTCCGGGCTCTCTGGTTTCGTCCTCCCATAGTTAGGAAAGTAATATTACGATTGTAAGATTGTTGTAAAGATAAATACTGATCATGTAGTCTAGGCAAAGTATGTAATACAGGTACGCGTCATTACTGGATGTTTAATGAAGTTGAATATGTTGGAAAGAGACAGATAGTTAAAATCGAACAACTGGCAACTTAGATCGCGCTCGCTGTTCGCGTTTCGTTCGAGGCCGACTTGTGGCAAGTCTACTGCCGTAATGGCAACTAAGCAAGACAACAATAACTTGGAACACATTTTTGTGGCATATATTTTGGGCAGAGAAGTGCTCGAAAACAGTTCCGGCCGAACTGTCTAGAGGCTCTCGCTAACCTAAGTTTTATCTAGAGAAACAGGCGAATCTCTAGACTGCAGAGGGCATGCTTGACTCTGTGCATGTCGTTCAGCGAGTTGAGACCTACAGTAGTTGGACTGGTGAACAACTATTGGTATAGGGCACATTACCCAGGGTACTCAAAGCTGGCTGAGGATACATGCAAAAACTGTAGGTTGTTCTAGAGGAACAGGCGGACCTCTAGATAACAGGGGAACAGGCGAACCCCCGTTCAGATCCGTCAGGCCGTCGACATTGAGACCTAGTTGGACTGGTGAACAACTATTGGTATAGGTCACATTACCCCAGGCCGCAACTGATAACCTGACTGATCACATCGAGTCTCTAGGACTGCTCATTCAGGTCTTCAGTGCGACCTGAATGAGCAGTGATTGCGCTTCACGTAGTGAAGTGTTGTCCATCGTACAGCACTTCCCTGCCAGTATATAATTATTTATTGCATTTCTTCACATAAGTGGGTTACAAATCTATGAGTAACGTGCTTAGCTATATACAGGAATATTCATTTTTCTAATTAACAGTCCTTACAACACGCCATATTATAGAGACGCAGATTGGTGTACATGATTATTGGGAGGTGGGTGGGTTTTTTAAATTTCCACTTTGCCAAGGTTTGGTCCCTTAAATTATTAGCCAAAACTTTTGCCAGAGATGTTAACGCACTGGCTAAAGTCTTGCGAATGAGCAGTGCACGTCGGCACTGCGATCAAAAGTCTTTGCGCAAAGAGGGGGGCCATTGTACGTATGCACGTGAAGGAAAAACCTTCAGGATAATTTCTGATTGGTTAATCCCAAGTTTGCATCAGTTGTTCACATGCCTAGCAGCCAAAGTTCGATCTTTATCTGATATTTTGTAATATTAACAGGACTAGAAAACGGTTCCCTTGTTCTGCCAAGGTACTTGGACCTTGTACGTATCTTGTACGGATTAATTGCTGTGACGCAGATGCGTTGGCAGACTGAAAACACCCTCGGGCAGATAGAACCTTCTAGAACATATTACTCCATTAACCGCAATTTATAGCTTTGCTTAAATTGATTATATTCCGTCACTGAAAAGCCCCAATGGTGAGTGAACTGGTTAATGCGTGTATGAATTTTCCGTGCCGCGAATTTTCCGTGTGTAAAGGGCCTTGTATATGTCTTGTATAACCTCTATCGAAACCTTCCCTACAAGCGTAATGCTAAGAATGGAATGCATGATGGTCATATTTTGAAGTTTCACTCACAATAATCATCTTGTTTGGATTATTATTTTGCAGAGAGGCCCTCGAACACCTGAGCAACGAAGGCCATATCTATTCCACGACAGACGACGACCATTTCCGATCCACGAATTCAGCCGACGAATAAATAGGTAATATATATGTACCATTTTCATTCACATACCCTGGAGAGATATTGGACAGATATGTTCCGTTGAAAACAGATACTAGAACTCCATTGGCATCAGTTGTGTGCGTCATTTCAAAGACTGTAAGAAATAGTGTAAATAATGATATTACATATGGTCAATCAAGATATGGTCTGGAAAGTGGGCAAAAGTCCTTTTTTTTTTAATTTTTAACTCTGTGTGCATGGGCATATATGACGATTTGGTGGGCACTGGGACGAAATTATGAATAGTATTAACATGGCCTCAAAAATCGTGGAAAATGTTAATCCGGTCAGGTGGGATGAAGCGTTCATATGGAAACCTGAAATCCCACCCATTTCTCATATTAGTCAGGCAGATAGAGGATCAAAAATGAAAGAAAAAAACTCACCATATATCGGGGGACAATTCCATTTTGCCTTCATCTTATGTCTTTAATTAAGGCTGATATTCTGTATGTTGGTGGCGTTCAAATTTCTTTTGGGCTCCTGCCATAGATATGTTATATACACTAGATAGCGCATCTCTTTTAGTAAAATTGAAGCCAAGAATATTCCAGCGGTTACCACCATTTGATAGATGGCGGCCATGTTGGTAATTCCCACTCGCTAATAAACGCTTAAAAAAAACAACAATAACTTTCATCATTTGAATAGTTTAGAAAAGTTACCTTAATGTTAACTTAATGTTTAAGTTCCCTGTTTAAGAAATAGAAAACATACGAATCTTCTTATTTCATGGGAATATCCTGAGTCTGCAATCACGACTTCAATTTTTGAATTACAGAATAATTAGATGCACTATCTAGTGTATATAAGATATCTATGGCTCCTGCCAACACGTTTTTTTTTCTTTGATTTTCCTATTACTCTATAGCGTTAAAAACGTGAAATTTCAGGTTCATTTAGAGAAAAAATAACTTGCAGCATCAGAAAGCTTACAAAACACTACATATAAGACATTTACGGTTACCTTGATTTTTCAAGTTCTTCTTGAGTTACGAACTTTTGAAAACGTGTTTTCAGACTAGTGCCCAGGATTTATCGCGCTTTTTTGGCCTATTTTTGACATTTTGGAACAGCAACAACTCGAACAGAGCTTGAAAAATCAAGATAACCGTTTAAATGTCTTACGTGTAGTTTTTTCAATGTAAGCATGGGCGTACCGGAAGGAAAAAATTAGGGGGGCGGAAAGAAAATTGCCCGACTTTTCGGGATTCTGCCCGACTAGTACCAAAAATTTTTTTCCGGAAAAATTATTTTGGCGACCTCCCCCCCCCCCAAAAAAAATTTCGGCCAGTGTACCATTTTAGGGGTCAAAAAAATTTTCCGGACAACCAATATTTTCCGGAACATAACACAAATTTTCGAAAAATCACAAAATTTGCCAAAAAATTGAGTTAATTTTAGACAAAATTGACAGAATTTGTCCCATTTTTTTTTATTGCAAACCAAAATTGCCCGACTGTTGATCGAATATTGCCCGACTGCCCAAAAAACTGGGGGGGCTGCCGCCACCCCCCGCCCGGTACGCCTATGGGTTTTAGTATTGACCAAATAATGTCGAAATCGTATTTGTTTTCTTTCAACTTTCTTTGCGAGTAGTTTGCTTTTTTCTTGGATGAAATTCGCTGCAGTAGAATATTTTGTGGTAAAAGCTACATTATCTGCTTTATATATCGAGCACTCTTTAGAATTTCGTCAAACATATATAACACATGTACACTCTATATAATGCATGTATATGTATACAGCTGATTCAATTAAGGTTGTCCTTCCAGAACCTTACACCTTAATCTCAGGCCTACTCTGGGGCTGTAAATCGCCTTAAATCGCCCTAAATCGCCTAAAATCGCACTAAATCGCGGGTTAAAATTGTCGAATTTCTCCTAAATCGCCTAAAATCGCCTAAGATCGCTTAAAATCGCCAACATGCATTCTGCTTGATACATTC
>CACRXK020000856.1:25668-65803 GCA_902702795.2 Paramuricea clavata
GGGGGGGCCCCCCCCCCCCCCCCCCCCGCCCGGTACGCCTATGAATGTAAGCTTTCTAATGCTGTAACAACCCACAAGACATTTAAACGCCGCCAACATACAAAAATATACTTACCAGCCTTAATATAGAATTTTTCTCGAGTGAGTTTTTCCCCTCCTATCTGCCTGACTATATGAACACAAATTAAATGTTATATGCGTTAGCTGGTTAGCTGGGCTTATATGTATAACCCCTTAAAATGAGGCAATCATGCATCTGATGGCATCTGTACTGTTCAAAAACTCGTACCAAAAATCTCAAAAGATTTGTGTACGGTGAATCATCTTCACAAAAAACCCGAGCTTCCGGACCATATGTGTTTATTGACTCAAGCCCCGTATAAAGACGAGCGAGTTTTCCTTGAAGAGTTTATTCGCTCGTACAGTATGTACGTCGAACAAGTTTTTTTGCATGAATTTTTCCTTGACAAGTTTTTACGAGCCCGCTTTATTTCAGTACGTGAACAATGTTATGATAATTTTCGTCCAAGCCACTTCCAACAAAATTAAAAACAGTTGGAACTGTCTTACCACAATATAAACGATATTTAATGTCAATGGGCGAACACTTTTCCTTGTTGAAGAACTGGCATGACCAGCTTTTCAACAAAGCTCCTTGCCGTGCACACGAACAAATGAAACGTGTCAGGGGAAACTTGCTTCTCTGTACGTGGCTTCTTTTGATTTTAAATTTTAGTTGGCCACCCATTCTATACTATATACCTATATACATATAAAATGAGTGGTCAATATTGAACAATAAGGCAAAACTAATATATTTAATGGACCAATCCCACATTAACCAAAATTTTGAACTCAACAAGTCTAGACAAAAATTTCATCACAGCTTGAAAGAGAGTCACAAAATTAGTAATATTCCAAAGTTTCGTTGCGAAATGTTGTAAAATGCTGATAATGTATAGCCTTGCGAAATTTGCAATTTTCAGTCATTTTGTATTACAAACGGGAAATGGTTACCACTTCCGTGCGTAATACAAAATGACTGAAAATTACAAACTTCGCATGGCTATATTATCCGCATTTTACAACATTTCGCAACGAAACTTTGGAATATTACTAATTTTGTGATGCTCTTTCATGCTGGGATGGAATTTTGATTAATATGGGATTGGCCATTAACTCTCATCGTATATGCAGGGGTTGAAAAAATGTTTTATTTTCTGGGACCAAGAAAGTTTTCGACAGTTACAGTAAATACTAACTTTTCTGAGTTATCGACAGTTATACTAACTTACAACAAAACAATTAAGGTTACAGGACACCCTTTTTGGCGTTTTGCGGAAAACCGCTACTGCGCGCTCAATATCAGTCCGATTTTAATCACATTTTCACCAAATGTTCGCCAGGGTATGCAAAATATGGTAAAGTTGTAAAATTAACAAACAATAAAATAATGTAAGAATTATTCAGGAAAATCTTAAATCCCGGTACCGTTACGCTTTTGAGTTGTGCTCCTGCTGGTTTTAAGTTATATTTATGAAAATATCATTTTTATACAGTAAAATAGTTGTTCTAAAAAATTGTGTTCGGAAATTTCTGTTTATTTCGTCATTCCGCTGATATGGCGATTTCTTTGACGACTACAATATATTTCTGAATTGTTTGAGTGAATTGCTCTTTATTATTAAAATATCCAAAATTAAAAAAAAGCCGAACACAATTTTGAAACTGACGTCTTTAGCTATGTCCTGTGAAAATTTGAGAAAAATTGGTTAACACCCGCAGGAGCACAACTCGTTTGAAAATCAGTAATTACCGTAAAATTTTTCGGGAGAAAATTGAATTTGAATATTACATTTTCAATGTTTTTCTTATTGCAGCGAAATGTATTTTATTAAATAACTCTGCGAGTTTTCAACATTTTTCGTCCAAACTTGGTCAGATAGTAGAACTAGTCTAATGCTTTCATGGAACCAATAAAAAAAATTTAGGCAAAATTAACACTCAAAGGTGTTCTGTAACCTTAACTGAACTGTTTTTAATTCTAACAAAGAGTTAAATCGAATGGGTTTATTGGATGCTTATAGCATGTAACACTAAGAATGTATCTAGGTTTACTGTTTGAGTGTTTGTGGTAGCTTGCAATCCAATGTACATGCAATAGGCGTATTTCTTGGGTTCACTATATTGTGCTGCCTGACCTGGTATTGCCCTGAGGTTGAGTTTATCTGCAGTTTTATTTCTTTTGGTTTGATATTGCATGATATTTACATTACATTAAGGATGACCCGCTGTTTTTCCCCACCCCTGCATTGTAACATTGGTCAAAAGACTATATAAATAAATCATTGTGTTTTGTTCTCGGGTTTAAATTAGAAATGTCAAATATATTTTTACCTTCCTTCAGAAAGTCTGCATGCATATTCTTTCTGAATGGTCTGTGTAGTGCCCAAGGGAGAATGCAAAGAGGGAGGGGAGTTACGCCAGATATGAAACTGAATTGAAAATTTGGACCCGCGTGTTACTGACCATACGAGCTCGAACGATGTCAAGGAAATATTTATTATAAGACTACTTTAAAGGGAAGTGAAACATTGAAAGAACTTTTGAAACTATATATTAACTTTCTTTACCGATTTTTCATATCTTGCTTAGTTCTTGAAATATTTTCACTTGAAGTAATGAGATTTCCGCCATCTTGGATACATTTTTTATTTCATTGACGATAGTTTTGGTGACGTCACAACAGGGGTTAACCATGTAAAAGTATTCGTTGCAGATCCAAATATTGATTGGTAGATGTTTTAAAGGTTTTGAGTGATCTTGATATTTCGAAGGGCAGACAGAGTATAGTTTTGAGTGCAAAATGATTAGTGGTTGTCTAGATAAAAATATTGCGTGACCCCTGTTGTGACTTGACATGTACATCTACAAAAATTGAAGATGGCGGACATTTCATTCCTTTTGATCAAAATATTTGTAGAACTAAGTAAGCGCAAGATATTAAAAACCGGTAAAAGAGTATTATATGTATAGTCTTGAAAGTTCTTTCAAATGATAAAATAAAAAATATATTGCCATTTCTCTTTAACACGAGAGCGGGAGAGATGCATACTAAGCCGGAGAGAGTGTCGTGGAAGTCAAATTTGAACCTCTGTAATGTTAGACGGAGCACACCCGGTATGGTATGTATTTTTATTCAGTTTTTATTTAGTCAGTTTTTATTTGCACAGATGTATACCTGGGCTCGTTGTGGCGTGAAACGAGGTTGGGAAGCTATCTTGGAAAAGGTCTATTCGGACTATTTTCTTCTGGATTATAGCTTGTGGACTGGCCTTTGCCTTTGGTCGACTTGTGAAAAGGAGTGCACATGCAGCCACAATACCAGAGACGTTCGTCATACCAATTATATAATTGCGTATGGCATGAAAATATTAACTGGTGCTATTGAAAATTTTGTGTGGGATACTATTCTGTATAAAGACGGTCCAATATTGTGGACCAACAATACTGGACCGTTTAGGGCCAACATACTGCACAATTTTGAATGAAAAGTTTGAATAAAGTCAAACCTGATCCAAGATCGTCTAATACTATAGCCAATAACCAAACATATTTTTAATGTGGCATTAATGTAAGGACCAACGGTGAACGCCATGTTGGATTGTTTTGAACGGCCTTAATTCGCTTAAACATGTCTATCGCACTCATCGTGTATCTTCAGTTTATGAAATGATACATGTTTTTCGCAATTGTTATTACAAGCAATCTCAAAGTTCTTTTCAAATTGATAATTTTTGGTATGTATGGCATGCATTTTAAAATCTGCATATAATGACCAGCTGCGGCGATTTTATTGCCTCTCCAAAGAAAAGAAACGATGCACACACCACTTTTTGATATGGAACGACTTGTTGTAACATCATCAGAAGATATTTCCGATTCACTAAAGCAATTCACTTTCAAGAAGACAAATATAGTAAACATAGCAACCATGCTTTGTGCTTCGCAATTGTCGCATCTCCTTGTTTAATGTTAAAGAACATAGCACACACTCCAGGGCAGCCCCCCTATTGTCACTTGAACTGTGCTTTATTTTAACTGCAGTGTCCTTCAGTAAAGAGGCCAGTTCCTCTTTCAAGTATCTGTGTTTCAGTATTCGTTCTTTGCTTGGCTCTTTGGTCTGATATCTTCCACTAAACTTTGCAATGGCATGAGTAAAAGAAGGTGCCGCAAGGATGCCGTTCGTGCAAGACAATAAAAAGTGAGTTTCTACTCGTTTTATCGTTTTTTATTGATATTAATTTAAGCTGTCTGCTAATCCTAACACCTGGGTTATTCTCGCCCGTTTCTGCATTATTTTTTCAGTGGGAAATTGTGTGATTGTCGTAAGTAGCAACCATTAAATGTCCTACGACTTGTAAATCGTTGCTTTTACACACAAACTCAAATATCGATCTGCTAACTAGTTCTCTAGTATATTTCCTTGCGGCGATATATAAGATTGTATATTTGCTGAAAAAGAGTCTTATTTTACTATAACCGTATACATCGATAAGCGCCGCGTAGGAATGCAAAATTATTAAAGAGCGCGGCGCTCGAATAAAGCGCCGCATTCACAACAATACGACGCTTATTCGAAGCACCGTACCTCTCCCGCACCTCAGTGGGCCCCTTATGTTATACTTTGCTGCTAATATTTCTTGATACCGCTTGCAAATAAAATATTTGGAAAAGAGTGCAGCCCTCGAACAAACGCCGCCCTTACTCCCTTAGCGCTCTTTCCAACTCAACGCAAAAACCAACTTGCAAGCTCCTTCCGAGTGCTTGTGCATCTAATTCAAATAAATTGTCGAGCATTGCGATTAGATGAAGTCACTCGCAGTCAGCTTGCGAGTTGACTCTTGCGATGAATGGAAAGCGGCCGAACAAACCAAACACTAAAAACTACGCGCGCCGCAGCGCTTAAACGAGTAAATACAGTAATCCGCAAGCCATCTATACATTTTTGGTTAACCTGATAGGAGCCAAAAAAGAGCGAACAAACTTTTGATCAATGCCATCATATCTGTCACATTGTATAATGAAGTGTATATAAATGTTAAATATAAAAACAATATTACCTCACAGTAACATAATTCTGACTGGATATTTTTTTTAAACTGCCAAATGTTGTTTAATCAGCCTTTCTCATGGAGGCAACATGGAGGCCAAATACGCCATTTTGGGGGATTTTGGTCTGCCCTCGTGACAACTTCAATTCAAACAACGTGAAAAGCGACTTTTAAAAACTGTAACTGAAAATTTACCATTAAGTCTATTATACAAACAACTTTACGGAAAATTTACCATTATACTTCGTGGTGCGGAGACTCTCAAATGTGGGAGAGGCAGTACCCCAAATGGCGGGAAATTCGGCCGTGCATGAGAAAGGCTAATTACGTTCCCCGATTCATTCAGTTCACCAAGGTTTTATCTTGTTTTTTTTTGTCGAATTATCATGAATTTTTTATTTTTAAATTTGTAGCATTTTAATATTCCTTTCCTTGCTAACATTTTGACCAAAGTTGTTCATTGAGCTAACTGCACCAGTAAAACTAAATGTCTTTAAATTTTATAACTGGAGTATAAATATTTATAATGGGAGACCAAAAATGTTAACTTAAAATTAATAACCGCTTTGTTTCGTGTCAGGCCCATTTCACACGATGTATACCTTTGACGTGCCGAACTCAAGCCGCTGTTTCACTATGCAACTTGTCTCGCAATTTTGTTGCAACAGAAGTTGCACGCGAAATTGCGAGGTGTACCATTCCTAACAATCATCAAGCCTCGCAACACTTGTTGCACCATGCGTCGCGCGAAGTAGAATCAGATTCTACTTTTCGCAACGATTGCGGCAACACACTGCAACACATTTTTCAAGCATTGCACAGTGTAACATCCCTCTTGCAACTTGTCTTGCAAAATGTTTACTCGCGGAATGGCTTCCTATATATTGGCTCTTGGTTGACAATTTGGCGCCAAACGTTTAACCAAGATCATTGCAGGTTGCATGATACAATGCTGAAATTGTTTTTCTTAACATTGCGAGACAAGTCGCGGAGACACTTAATTCATGAATTAGGTACAACAGAAGAGCGATCAATGACACACCAGAAGTTCGGCAGAACCTGTCGCATTATGCGACGGTTGAATCGAAATTTGTTGGTAGTAGCGGTAGATTAGCTATCTTGTAATTTAAAAGTTAACATAAATAATAGTTTTGAATGTTATTCAGGATTCTCGTGCAAATGCGCCCCAACCTTCTCAATAGAGACCTTACGATTTTAGGACGGCAACGGCTACCAATATAATAGATCATTGAAAAGAATTGTCCTCGCTCTGTTTACACAACGGCTGCATTCCAAGCCGCAAGAAGTGCAACTTCAAACTGGGTTTAGCAGAACTCTTCCCAACCATAAAACCCATGTCTTCAACTTCTAAAACTGTATTAAATTCATACGAACTATCTTTACTAGCATTTATTTGAAGGAGTTTGTTTTGGCCGTCGCGTTGCCGTCCTGAAATCGTAAGGTCTATATATAATAGCATAATGTACGGCGTTTGAATCAATGGCCAATGACGTTCTTGTCAGTGTATCGCTCCAGTGTCGCATCTCATACAATTAAGTTTAGCAGATGAAAAGTAGCCTGTGCACATCCTGTATTACCCTGTAATACAGGATGTGCACAGGCTAATGAAAAGCAGCACTCTTTAAAAAAATTCTCTTGACCTTCGAAGTCAAATAGCAAACTTAATTTAGAGTTTAGCATGATATTGAAAAGGATGGTTATTTTAGCAGTCACTACACAACAGGTTTACTTCTTAATTCTTAAATGTGTTTATTATCTAAAAATAGCATGTTATATATACAGGTTATGAAGATAAAAAATTAAAATAGTATTTAGTACAAAACAAGCCTGTCTTAAATACAATACATTATGATACAGAATAATAACCTCTTCTTATATTGTGTATTATTACTGGTTGTTGTCGCAATTGATTACTGCAGAATAGATATACGCCATAACATTGAAGTAAAGAACAGATTTTGAAGTTTCATTCAAAATGCTAAACGTCTTAGCCTAGACAAAAGCGGTCAATATCTCACATATTGTCTTTATGGAATAAATTGTTAATGTTTGCTTGGAATTTTCCAGATTAACAGCTGGACACAATGCTGTTCACCACATGCAGCACTATCAGGCGATGGAGTATGCGTGGTTTAACAAAGCTAATTCAGAGTTTCCACTGATAAATTGCAGTTGAATCTTAACATGTTATACTGAGACTGAGATGCATATCAAAGGATGGAGCTGTTCAGTCCTCATTTGAATATGCAAAAGTTGCTCAAAGAACAATTAATTACCCCACAGTTGATTCACTTTAAAGTTGAAAATATATTCCCTTAACTCCTTAAGAGTACTTTTTTGGCATATATTTCACAAAATATGCTAGTACAAGAATTATTTAATGATAGTTCTATTGTAGTATTGATTGAACAGATACGTTCAATACTTTGGCATGAACATTTTTATGATTCAGTCTCAGCTCCATTCATCACTCAGTCATTCGAAAGCTAAAAACTCTAATCTGTAATAATACGGGAAAATGTAACCTGTGCAACCTAATATTGAGGGCACAAGAGTACACCAAATTTGGATTCCCTTTTTTTATACTATCCTACATACTTTTATACTATTGTTGTACTATCCTACATTTTAGTGTGGCGGCTGCTCCCCTTGGCAGCATCAAGGACAGAATAAAAAGTTTTGAGTTTATGAAGGACAGTGGTACGACGAGCCCGCGAGCACGTTCACCAATATCGCCTAAGAATGAAAGCTCGAAGGCACCGAGAAGACCTGGCACTAGTTGGGAGAAAGATGGGAGTGAGCGAAGACAGATGAGACGGTCAGAAAGACGAGAAGCAGAACTGAGGAGAGAAAATGAGATTTTGGCTTTAAAGGCGAAAGAAAAATCCATTATTCAACGCGATCAAAATAGTCCAAGCACAGAAAAGACTCCACCCCAGGCTCCTGAACGGCAGGTCCCACGCGCGGCTCCACGCGTGACGCCGCGTGTAATCCCACGCGAGAAAGACAAACCACCTGAAGCTGCGTTGAGGAGAAGGCGAAATGAAAATAAAGGTAAGAATTCTTTTCATAAATACAGAGCAGCCATGCATAAAACTGGGAGGTGTGACCGTCATTATGGAGGAGTATTGTGCGTCAAAGGCTCCCATGATTGAACGAAGCTCGCCCGGGAAATTTTGGAATTTCGTGCCCCATTATTGCACTCGGAGAAGAGTTTACACAACTATTTTGATAAAAACCAACAAAAATTTCTACACTTCCTATAGATTACATTCACCTTTGATGAAGACCAAATAATATTTTTACATATATATATATAATTTTATCATATCATTGGAAATACAATTTTGCAAAAAAGTTCAGAAATTGTTTTCAGGCTGCAAGACGAGGAGGAAGCAATTGATCTATTGAGACCTCTTCTTTTTCTAAATGTTTTGAGCCGTTCTGTGATGAAAAATTCACCCAAGAATTTTTCGATATGTCTCCGTGCTTTTAAAGTTTTCATCGTTTACACGTGCAATTAAAAAGTAGTAAGTCGTTTTCTTCTCTTTCGTAGAAACTTGGAACAGTACTGAGAAAAACACACATGGATCTTCTCGCGTCCAAAATTCCGTGTCTCCTGAAAAACCACCTTCCGCGCAGACCACTGAGAGCTCTTCGAACGAAACAATTGATATAAACTCCTCGGAAGAACCTGGTGATATTTCGAGTGAAGAGATTGAGGGGAGCAAAGAGAAAGAAAATGAAGAGGAAGGACATCAAGTAGAGGAAGACGGAAATGAAGAAGAAGCCGATGGGGAAGATGTGGATGAAGAATATGAAGATGAAGAACAAGAAAGTGAAGCAGATGAACAAGAAAGTGAAGCAGAAGAACAAGAAAGTGAAGCAGAAGAGGTAATGTTGAACAATAAAGTTCATAGTGTCAACTGCGCATCCAAATGACGCGTTCTGCGTTGGATTTGATTTCCACTACCGCTTCCTTTAAGGGATTGTTAACCAATCAAATGTTTAATCTTCCTGATCAACCAGCCGGATGCGCACTAAGTTAGTGAAAGGTAGGGCTAGTGGTAGTGACAATCTAATCTAAACTTTGATAACACTATTAGCTGAGACTGGAAGATTTAAAATATCCATATCAATATATCCAACTGATCAATCATCATTGGTGTTTTATATATAGTCACAAAGAACTGCAATTTACTAGTTGCTTACCAAATTGAACTCCTATTGTGTCTATTAAGAACTCTACTAAAACACGAATGGATCATTGAGCGGTTGGATACTTAATATGCATATTTTAAATCTCCAGCCAATTTTATCCCGACTTTGCAGGGAGCGTTGTTTGGATTCGCAGTCGAGGAACTAACTTACAATACAGAAAATAATTTGCAATTTGATAGTTAGCCACTATTTGTTTAGCTTGTACAAGCTGTTTGCCACTATTTGGTTTAGCTTGTGCCAAGTCACTCGCGACAAAGATTTTTGTTGTGAAGGTTTGCTATGTTCTTTAGTTTGTATATCTAACTCACTTTGGTTCAATATTCTTCTTTATGTATTAAATATTAGTGGGGCGGATTAGCGCACAATTTTGCAAAAATTGTGCAGTTAGTGAAGAAAGCACTGTAAACTTTGACACAAGTATAAATATCAGATATGGAGGCATCTCTGAAATTAACGCTTGAATATAAATTTCTATTACTGATAGAAATTTTAAAATTTCATGGTAGCTCACAGAAGAAATAAGTTGTATGGTTGAAAAGTATACAAAAAACTGTCTATAGAACATTAAAGCAGTTTTTTGATTTGCCAAGTCGTTTTTAAGTTAATCAGTTTCGAAATCGCACAAAATAGATAACAAATTTGTGCGAAGACTGGTACTAGCTTCAGATTGCAGCTCAGGAAATATTTGGAAAATCAAAATCTGTTTTAATGTTCTAGTATAGACAGTTTTTTATGTACATTTCAACCATACAACTTATTTCTTCTATGAGCCACCTTGGAAATTTTAAATTTCTATCAGTAATAGAAATTTATAATAAAATATCAGAAATTCCAGATTTTTGGCTCTTAGCGTTAATTTTCACAGATGCCTCCATATGTGATATTCATATTTGTGTCAAAGTCTACACATCCTGTTAATATGGTGCTATAAGCTTCACAAAATGCACAATACTATACAATTATTGGACGAGGTTGAGCAAAATATCGTGATTTATCAGTGGCGAGCATGCAGATCAATTATTTGCCGATGCCGAAGGCAGAGGCAAATAATTGATCCGCGAGACACTGATAAATCACGATATTTTGCGATAGCCGAGTTCAATAATTGTTTTATCATTTACCGATTACTATTTGTAAATTATTATGGGCACAAGTTTAATAACAAATACAAGAACAGCCAACGGAAAAAGTATAATTTAGTCTGACATACACAACGTAAAAATACTGTATTGCACAAAAATTGTGATTTTTATAAAATCAAGCATGTAAACAATTTAACTTTTGTTGCCTTTTTTGTGTTTTCGGCGTCCTTTTTCTCCAATAAAGATGACAAATCGCTTTCCGATAGCTCAGCAAAACGAGCTATCGAATCATTTTCAAAGTGCGCATGCTCAATGAAGTATTTGCACCAGTTATTTGCACCTGATCGATATTTGCACACAGTTATTTGCAGGTAAATTAACCAATCAAAGTTGAGAATACTATAAAGTGAATGATAATTAACAGTTATACTACGAACTCGAGTCGAATATGAGCTGATAGCCAATGGGGCGCGTAGCGCCGAATCGGCTATCGCTCATATTCGACGAGAGTGAGTGGAATAACTGCTTTATTATATACACAAGGTCTGAATTCACAGACTTTGCTTTTCGAATATTTTCAATATTTTTCTATTTTGTTTATGTTTTTATCTTCGCTCTTTCGGCCGATTATTTTTTCAAAAATATATATTTTTAACCATTTTAAATATTAAAAATGTATTTGCTAACCTGAAAACAATTTGTGGGAGTTTTTTCATTGTGTTTTTAATCCTGTGAAGGCTATAAAAAACGACAACTTGCCAAATTCAGTTTGGCCGCCATTTTGTTTTTCTCTACTAGCAGGATATGAGCTAATATCCTGCTAGTAGAGAACCAATCAGATTGCAGAATACCTCATATCCAGACCTTGTGTATATAATAATTTCACTTATCCGCCCCACTATAGGGTTTAAACTGTCTTGTTTGAATTATCTGCGGATTGAGAGGAATTCGACTACCTAAACAATACAAGCAAAACTTCGACGTTTCGAACGAAGGCCCTTCGTCTGGCCGCAAGTTGGTAGCGTGGATCGGGAAAATACATGTGCTTTTGTACTATCGAATATAAAAGCGATCACGTGGCAAAAAAATAAACCAATCAGATGGATTTGCTCAAAACAAAGTGTAAACAAAAAATGTAAATCACAATACAAAGTATATTACTAAGGAAGCAAGATCAGCTTCTGTAATGTGACCAAATCCATTTGACTGGTTTATTTTTTGTCACGTGATCGCTTCTATATTCACTAATATAAAAGCACATGTATTTTCCCGATCCACGCTACTAATGTCCAGACGGGGGGATTTTGGAACACCCACGTAGATAAAGTAAAGTACTGTGTTCTTTCGCTAGAAAAACAGTGAGACCGAAGAAGATGAGGAACATCAAGATGATGATGAAGAAAAGCTGGATACAGAGGAAGAAGGAACTGAAGAAGAAGTAACAGAAGAAGAACAGGAAAATGAAGAGGACGAAAACGAGCAAGACGAAATTGAAGAACATGAAAATGAAGAAGACGAGAATGAAGAAGACGAGAAAGAAGAAGACGAAAATGACGAAGACGAGATGACATTTAAACCACCCAAGAAAGAACACCCATCTTCGGTCACTGAGCAACCCAAACCGCGACGAGATAAAATTGCAGACTACACGAGCGCTCGTAAAACATCAAGGCAACATTGTCGAGACGACAGTTCCGAAATCGTTAACGGGATTAACCAACAGGATAGTCGGCATCATAAAGACAAGGGAAATAAAGACACCGAGATATTACCTGAACGACGTGGTTCTTCCCATGAAAAGAGAACAAAACTACATCAGCGACAAAGTAGTGTAAGTGGCAACGAAAGCGGAGACGTAAAATCGTTACGGCATCGTAAGGATAAAGGATCAGAAAACACGTCAGAAGCTCCCAAGGAAATGAAAACGAAACAACATCGAAGGCATAGCAGTGGTACTGGAAGCGATCTGGCAAAAGTTCGACAAGAACAATCCCATAAAACGTCTGACGTTTCAGCCGAAAAGTCGGACTCTATTTCAGAAAAGACAAAGAAAGACGAGCAACATCATCGTAGCTTAGTAAGAACAAAGTCTATTCCAAAAGGTGCAAGAAGATCTGGCAGCAAAAACTCCTTAAAGTCTATTCCGGCGGAAGATTTGGAAGAAATTGGTTTGACAGAAAAACAAACAGGGAGTAAATCAAAACAAGTAACGAGGAAAGAAGAAGGAGAAAGCAACATTCCATCTGGTCGCAACAGTCGTAAGGCAAGTTGTGCTGATGACGAAACATCTGAACAGCCTGGGAACGAGAATGAGGTAAGATAATTACTTGAACAAAGGCGAAGTAATATGAGAAATATAATTGCTGCATTTTGCAACTATAGCTGATTGAAACGTATGTTAATTAAACAAGTTTATGTATAAGCTACACAATCGGAGACAATCGCAAACAATCGCAGAGTAAAATGCACGGTTTACCCTGGTAAAGTCATGTATATAGTCCAGCTAATGCGTAATGTTAGCCTTCGTTATATTTTGAGAACTCGCCCTTCTCATGAATTCCTGAACTGACTTTATTCATTTGTTTGTATTGTTCTTCTACATTATTTATATACAAATTATTTATATATTTTGTTTCGGTTTCCTCTGCTCAGAAACTAAAGTGTATTTCCTTCTTCCTCTGGGAACGAGCTACCTGCTTGGAATTTACATCAAATTTCGACCAGAGAATGTTTTCAGTTTGCGTTATGCCATGCGCGTACTTTAGTTTAATTGGAAACAGGGCGCTTATATATTGCATAAGCGCCCTGATTGGCAATGAATGAGCGCGGGCAAAATATCAAATCACGCGAAAACAACCGTGCAATCATGCAGCTGACGCAAGGTGAACATTTATAATCAACTGTCAAGTCTTTGACAATGGTTTCCGTAGAGGAAACCGAAACGTAGACAAAATAAACATTTTATATATAAATAATGGAGAAGAACAATACAAACAAGTCAATGGATTTATCAACCAGAGTAGTGAAAACATGTCTGACATTATGCGTGTATGCAAAAATTTCGGACTATAGAAATCTTCTTTGTACGTTTGCATGGCGATAAAACATATGATAATTTTGTTTGTGGAAACACCACGTAAATGTATTACTGCAAAGCCCCGGATCTTCATCAGTGCTAATAATATGATTAGCACTATTATTAGCACTGATGAAGATCCGGGCTTACGGGTTGAAAGCTTTGCAGTAATAAATTTACGTGGTGTTCCACAAACAAAACTACTATATAGAAATCTTGTTGGTGAGACCATTATTTCTTTGTCAAATATAGACAAATTAATTCTTCGAACCACAATCTTTGAGCCTGACGGTAGCTTAGTGGTTAGAGCCCAAAATCTTGGAATTTGAATGTGTTGTTATTGTTATTTGTGTTATTTTTGCCATCTTTTTTCTGTTTGATTATAGGTCATCTCACCATCTAGTCAACTAAATCTTTATTCCAATAACGTACTTGGTCTTGTCCCTGCTGGTATCCAGACATCTGTAGACGTGGAGAGCGAGGGCACATCATCCCCTGACCTTAAACAAGATGAACCGCTTTCAAAGAAAGTATTTGTCTGCGCTATTCACGAGGAACCATGCAAGTACTACTGCCAGGATTGTGAAAGACTCATTTGCAGCGAATGTGCCATGCGTTGGGGTGACTGCCACGAACACTACTACCTCCGAGTGAAAGACGCTTGGAAGAAATACCGCGAAGAAATGATGAAGATATTACAGGAAGCCAGATCAGGTGTTTCACACATACAACAAGATATCTTGGAAAACTCGAAAGAACGGGACAGCTTCAAGTTAAAAGTTGAATCTACGATCAAGAAAATCAACAGCTTCTTTGACGAGCATGTGCAAGCTTTGGAAAAACGGCGTACAAACTTTTTAGAAACAGTGGAAGAGATTATGAAATTCCGAGAGATTGGAATAAACCAAGAAATTGATAGCCTACAGAATAACTTAGTTGAAACAAACAGTACTATCAACATCGCAGGCCGTGTGTATGGAACTAGCACTATGATGGAATTCCTACAGGTTTGCAAGCAACTTACAAACCGCCTTCTCGAACTGGGACATAAAAAGATCAAGTTGAATATTACAGAAAGTATTGACATTGATTTTATCTCAGAGCCTCACTTGTTTGAAGAAATTGAGAAAGTTGGTCAACTAAAGAAACACAAAGATTCTTCCGCCACAAAATTGTTTCCACGTGGAACTGGTGTGAATGGAACGGGAGGAGAAATGCCTAAAAGTGATGAAGGGATGAGATCGAACGCTGACGATCCGAGGAAAGTTGAGGAAAATGAACAGGACTCGATGGATTCTGTAGTCGGAACATCAACAGAAAATTTATCCGAAAGCACGTCAGCCAAAGATACCAATGACGCTCCAAGAAAACACTTGTTGAAAAACGCAGAACATTCTGTTCCACCAGGCGGTTTTATTAAATCATCCACCAAGATTAACGATCAGACAATTATGAATCAGGGAAGACATGGTGTGAAGAATGAGACTGAAGAATCGGTAAAAATGAAACCGAATGAGGAACTTAAAACAGAAATGAATTTCGGGCAACAAGCACATCCTGGAGTAGCGTCTGAAGAGCCAATTATTAAACAAGAGACAACCGCCGAGCAGCACTCGAGATCTACAGCGAGTGGCCAGAAGGAAATAACTGATTGTGAAATCACGGACTGTTCTTGTGGCCTTGCTGATAAAGTGGACCACCGAAATGGTTTACCTAGTGAAGGGGAAAGAGTAGCGGCAGCTGAAATTCCGCTGAAACAAAAACCTGCGGCAGAGCAACAGCATGCTCGACGACATAGCATGGACGATGTATTCGGTATTCGCAGCAAAAAAGAAGAAATACAGCGTCGACTCGGAAACATTGCCAGATACCGTCCACCCAAATCAGTCGCGCAGTTCCTGGACGAAGGTGAGCGCTATTTTTCCAGTGGAGAAGCCGAACAACGACGTCGAAAACAAGAGTACTACAAGGTTCGTTTTAACGACCGTGCGTACTACAGCAACCCGAGTGATAGCTCCGAGCTAGAGGAAATGCGAGGTTATGATCTCGTAGAACGACCAGTGAAACACAATTGGTACGACGTCATCGTACGATGCCTCTGATCAGACCCATCTCCGAACGACGGGAACTAAAAAGTCCTTGGACTTTGGACGTATTCCGCTACCATGGCAAAATCCATTTCTCACGCAACAGTCTTAAAGCAACCGGGAAAGCGTTCGGTTGGAACGCGGTCGTAGGTTGCCAGGGATTTTCCCAAGGCAAACACAGTTGGAAAGTCCGCGTTACGAAGTGGACAGCGGTCGGCGTATGTTATAAAGATGATCACGTGGATAACCCAAGCTGGGGAGCCGGGGACAAGTGGACGTGGGATTCAGCCGACATGTGCTACTCCCCCCGTCTCGGCGTGTGTGAATCTCCGGTGGGAGAGTGGATCGATGGTGACGTGATAGCATTGGAACTGGACTGTGACAATAGCGTTCTTATTGTGCACAATCTGCGTACTTCAGAAACGGACAAGTTGTATGGTTTCAAGGAGCCTGTATACCCTTACTTTTATCTTTCTGTATTTCGCAGTATTAGTCTCGTTGAGATTGATGGCATTCAAGTTGGATCATAGCTTATGATGATCAGACATTACTAACTCCATAACAAGCTTGCAACTCTGACACAAGCGGCTTAACATTTGAATATACTCTGTGTGAATCACAGCTTAGACATAATGATCAAACTTTACTAACTTCGTAAGTAAATTGAATTTACGTGATAGCTTGTAAGTAACGACACGATGCCGACCGGAATTGACAAGGTCTCTCTGACATGTCCCTTGCCCAAAGTTAACAGGGTTCTTCATTTTGCTGCCGAAAATGTAACCAACACGGCAACAGCATTCAAAAATTTAATGGGATCTTGCCATTTGCTTGGTTGACAACTTGAGGATTGATAAGTCAATCTCAAATTTGAAATACATTTCAGATAGACCACTTGCCATTTCGGTATACTTGCAGGTAACCTGAAATTCAGGCCCTAATTTTAACTTGCAGTATGTGGCATCACACTAGATGTAGCACGTTTGTATATTAATATTATGTTTCATCTTTGGAAGAACGTCGGATTTAGTATTTTGGAAGGTTTTCATATTATATACTCTTATATAGTTATAGGAACACTTGTGGTAGTTTGGGAGAACTCGAAATAGCGTAGAAAATCTTGCCTTTGGGCTCGTTTTCCCACTGATTATTTCTCCTTCTCCCACACTCGGATGTTCGCGAAAAGTCGAAAAATCCCGAATATAATATACTACAAAAAAACTACAATCAATGAATTTTCTTCGGAATTTTCCGACGTTTCGGGAGCCAATAGAAATGTTGCCGATTTTACAATAGTCGGAGAACTCATAAACATATCAGATGCGTTGACAGCCATTTTGTTTCTTTGTTGTTTTAAGGCTGCTTTACAATCAAAGTTTCTGTGATCACAGTAGTAATTTTGCATAGGTAAATTTGAAGGAACTTTTCTTACAAATCCTTCAAAACTCAGTGTTAAACACAGTGCAATGGTTTACCCACCCCAATAGTGTCAAATTATGCTAAAATGTCACGCGATTGATACCCAAGAATTGAAGAAATTTAAGTACTTCTAAACCAGAGCAACTCTTTTAAAGTTCTTTTATATCTAGATTTGTGACAGAAATTGGCAGAATTTTTGTTTTTCGAGCAAATGTATACGTGTTAATGTGCGTAAATATAGAATGGCAAAAAGGACATAATTGCATATACACAAAACATCGCTCGAGCATAGTCTGTCAAGATTTGATGGTCTGTAAGCCCGGCAAACTTCAAAGCTACAAAATACAGTAGAGGGCCTTTGCATGTTTGATGTTGAACTGAACCTCACGGTGCACAAATCCTTCGTCTCAACCTCATTAAATATTTTTCATCGTGGCTGCAAGTTGCATTTCAGCTATCCTTATTAGATGATTACTTCATTAGGGACCGGTCATTATTTATGGCGGGAGGTGGCACCGAAGAGAAAAGGGTTGGGTAAACAAAATTTTGAGTGAGTAAAAGGTTGGGTAAATGAAAAACAAAACAACTCAAAGGTTGGGTAATAAAAATTTATTGTCAATTCCAAAGCACGACTCACTCAAATATTGAAGACTGAAAACTTCAAAGTCAACAGTCATATGTCAATACAATATGTGAATCAATCTATATCTTCATCATTTTCCGATTTGTTGGGAGACAAATGGTGTCTCCAAAGAAAGTAAATGTGCAGACAACATGAAACTTTAGACTGCAGAAAAGTCAGTAAATTTCACAAGCCGAACGTTATCAAACTATCAAACATTCGCAAGCCGAACGTTATCAAACGTATCACAGAAGTGGTAAAGGACTAGTAAGAACGTCTGCGAGGGAGACTGTCATGTGTGACAACTGAATGACATCCTTTTGTAACGTTTTTGGCCAGGGGTGGGTATTTATCTTTTAAATGATACTTGAGGTTGGGTAATCAAATTTTTGATTTTTTAATGGTTGTGTAAGCAAAATTTTTGCCACGAAAAACATTTCTCTTCGGTGCCACCCCCCCCCCTCCCCACCCCACCACCACCATAAATAATGACCGTTCCCTTATACGAAAATACAATGAGCTTAATAACGGTGACCGCGCACAAATTAACATAAAACTCCGAAAAATTCATAAAGACCATCAAGGCATCATATTTTGATAGACCATGAGCAATGTCAGAAGAACTTTAAAGGTGATCTACAGTCCGATCTGCGCATGTGCACAAATGAGCCCACTTTTTATGATACAAACAGTTTAAATATGTTTCGAGTTCTTGAAAAGCCTAATTTTTGTTTCTTGATCATTTATTATACTCTAGAAGCTTGAAAATATAAATAGTTGTCGAATGAAGCTCAATATTTTGGACACAAAAATGTAAACAAAGGCTTTGTTTGCATACAGACTGTAGATCACCTTTAAATATATTTTATATTTCACAACTGTTTATTTTGAGGATAACAGTATATTATCTGGGCTGCCTATGGTGAGAGCGATTTGCACGCTTTGTCGTGTACACTTATTCGCGTTACAGGCGATGTTTAGTGTAATCTGTACACAATTTTCTCTCCAAAGTACGTCGCCTTGTTTTGAAGACGGCAACAACAGGTTTGTGTAACTTTTGTAAAAACCTAGTATTTGCGAAAAATACGCTTTGATAAATTTCAGTAGATTGCATGTTAAACAAGCGCAGAAGGCCTGGGTACGAGGTTGATTTGTGGCGGAAAAAAAACAAAGTGCACATTTAGTCCGAGGGTGCCAGATCGACTATCAATTTTAATATAGACTTATTGCGAAATACGTATAAAAACTATCGTCTTATATCTTAGGGCACTTTCCATTAACACGGCCAAACCGGTCAAATTGTTGAATGGAACACAAAACGTTTTGGCTTCTGACCTATCGGACCAGAAAATTTAGGTAGAATTAGAATGAGGTCCAAATTCGCTAGATATTTGAGAAACAGACCAAATCGTTCCATTGATACAGAGAAAAGAATTCGGGTCTGACCGGTGAGGCCATTAAATGGAAAGCGCGCTTACTTTCTGTCGAAATTTCCGTGTTTGAATTCATTTTTTTGACCTTGCCCCTTTGGTTTATCTCCAATGTCGGACTTTTTTAGCCACAAATCAACCTCATACGAAGGCCTTCTGCGCTTCATTATAACATGCAAGGTCTTACTTCAGTCAATTTCAGCTCAAATTATATGCATTACTATTTTTTTTAATAAAGAAATTAAGAATGAGAAAAAAAAGTATATTAAATAATTTTTAATTTGAATAATACATGTTATTTCCTTCGTTGTGGTTATTTTGTAATGAGCCTAATGGGCCACCATACACCACTATAGCTATCAACCAATCATATTAGAGCAATCATATTAAAATCATTTAAAATCATAGGATTCAAACAGCCAATCAATTTAAGAAAAATGTGATAATTTTATGGCAAATGAGCAAAACAAAAATTTTACATATATATGTCATGATTACTCTCAAGAGTAATCTCAAGAGTAATCCAACCTCGTACCCAGGTTCTCAATCTTTGCTCCTATCTCGCTTGAATCGAGACCACAGAATAAAGATCAGTAACAGAAGGTTCACTCAGCGGTGCAACGTGTCCTCGTCTTTTTATGCAAAAATATGCAGTTTACTGGCCAGAAGGCGGAGCAGCCAGCCAGTAAGCGTGTTTATTGGCCAGAAAATGTCATTGACTGGCTAGGAAAATGGCGGCCAACATGCGTAATGCGACATGCGCGAGGACAGAAACTTCAAAGCTTCCGACGTAAGAGGCCCTTCTAAATGGATCTTTATTCTATGTCGAGACCCTGGTATCGGCTGGTCACGTGACCCGTCATATTTTGGCGGATTTGCTCAATTGTTTTAGCGAAAGTATAGTAAGTAGATATTGTAGTAAACATTAATATTGTTAAAATAACATTACAAAACAAAACATCTCAGTTACTATCCTTTCCCTAAAAAAAATTTAGCAAATCCACCAAAATATGACGGGTCACGTGACGAGCCGATACCAGGGCCTCAATTCAAGCGAGGTAGGAGCGAATATTGAGAAACTGGGTACGAGGTTGTTGATGCCTAAGCAATTTTTTGCAAATAAAAACAATTATTTATTTTGCAAATAAAAAACAATTATTACGATTACTATACTACAACCAAAATAAACATATGCCAATTGTTTGAAGCTCAGACATATTTATGTGGTTGGTTTTTAATAAGTGATTATTACTATAAAAAAACCCAGCCAAAACTACAGGGTGTCCCCCAAAAAAGTGACACTATAGAAATTATCTCATTGTTCTTAAGCCGCTCTTAAACGCGCGTGATTACACGCCTGGGAATTTAATGAACTTGTATTTACATTTAAGCATTTTAAAACGTTTTCGCTTTGTCCAAAAACTTTAACGCCCGATCAAGCAAAACGATTACACTATTAAACGGTTTGCTTTTTTATTTTAAATTCCAGAAGCAGAAGTTTATGCACCTGTGGAATCAACTTAATGCTAGGGCATTCAAATTATAACAATAGGATAATTTCTATAGTGTCACTTTTTTTGGGACACCCTGTACATTATATGCATTTGATGTATTGTTAATCTACTTTGACTACTACACAGTTTAGAACCACTGGGAGAGCCCTCAGCCCCTCAGGGCCTATAATATAAAGGAAATACGGTATTAGAATTTTAATACAATGCTATATGCATTATGCACTCGATTACTTTCCCTCATTATGTTTGTTTTTCATTTGTTCCAACATTTCCGGGTTACAGAGGATATCGACAGCTGTCATTGCCATAGATTTGGCTGCAATAAGAGTGGGGGATTGTGCTATTTCATCACCTGTTGCCTTGGTAAACTCATGCGTGTGATTTCCTGCTTTAGTTGTGATACTGTAGAGTGGATGTATGGATGGTACAACATGGGAAACATTGCCCATGTCTGTTGATGCAGTTGGTAGGCTTGCCTCAATAACTCGTGGTAGAAATTGAATTCCAAGAGACTCTGCATGCTTCCGATAGAGATCGCCCAGCACTGGGTTGTTTAATACATCAATATAAGGTTGATGATCTTTTCCATGACCACACCATTTTATGTCAACAGAACAACCTAGTACATAGAATTAAGTCAACAACGATCTGTGACGTGTCAAGTGTTTTTAGGACCACGTCCATATTCAAGCTGCCATGCAAAACGTCAAATTGAGGTTTCTTCTAACCCATCCATCCAGCATTGAAAATGTCGATTGTGCCATGCCTTATGATCATGCCATGCCTTTAGTTTAAAAATATTAATTTTTCCAACTGCTGTATAATTCGTGAAAACTTCGCAGAATAATAGTTACTTTTGACCTAACCACATTTTATGTGGCAACTTGAAGATGGACGTGGCCCCTGTTATTTAAGTCCATAATGTGTACGGTATGCTTTCAAGTGCAATTTCAGGGTCCCCACCTTTTAGTGAAGATGAAATTCAAGGACTTTTCCAGGACATTCAAGGACCTTTTTCAGTATATTCAAGGACCATGTAACCACCTTTTTAGTTTACACATAATCATAATGTGAACAAATATCAAATTACGTGACCGATTGATCGTCGAATACCCGCTTCGCAACACACCTTTTGGACAATTGTTATACATAATTTTAATTGAAATTGGAGAAAATAAACATTTGGGCAATAATCCTTGGGTTGGTAATAATTCTTCAATTATTTCCAGCCTACTGAAAAAAAATTCCAGGACTTTCAAGGACCTTATCAGTTTCCAAGGACTTTCCAGGCCTGGATTTTTTTTACCAAATTCAAGGACTTTCCAGGATTTTCAAGGACCGTTTGGGACCCTGTTTGGAAAAAATCATTCAAGAGTGAGTTTTTCAAAGACGATCCAAACTGCAAGAGTCCAAAGGACGAAAATATGCAAGTCCAAACAAACGAAATTTGCATTATTGCATGTCTGTATAAGACATGACATCAATTCTTGGCGTGGACCAATGACAATCAAATTGTATATTCAAAATATTAAACGTTTAGTCACTTTAGCATGGTTTGATTTCAAGTCCTCTTTCCTGTTCCTGTTGAGGTTGGCTAATATGCAGCCAGTCCATGTCTGCAGATTGTACTATATAAACGAGTATGTTTATGATATTCAGTAATATAGTTCATAATTGCCAGTCTTCAATCCGTCCTGACCGTGTAGCTTAGTTGGTGGAGCATCAATCTAGTAATTCGAAGGTCACAGGTTTGAAACCCAGCCGCAGCGGGCAGAGTTCTCTGCTTGCTCGCTGTCTGGAAATTATGAAATATCTCACTCAAGAACATTTTCTATATATTATACATATACCCTCACCTGTGGCTTCTGCAGCAGCTCTAAAGCAGTTTTCTGCTTTCGTCTTAAATTCCTCCAACTCTTTTAATGAAGGAGCACGGAAGAGATAATGCAGCTGAGTCTTCTCTGGAATGATTGATGGCTCAATACCTCCTTCAGTAAAAACACCATGAGCTCTCCATGTTGGTTTTATCTGCTGTCGTAACATGCTGATTGCATTGTAACTCAGAACTGCTGCATCTAAGGCATTCACTCCTTCCCATGGAAATGCTGCAGCATGTGCAGCCCTGCCTTTAAAAGTCACATACACATTATGAACAGCCAAGTATTGGCTGTAAATAGCATCATATGGTGTTGGGTGTACCATCATACTGAAATCAACTTTGTCAAAGCAGCCCTTCTCAAGCATAAGTATTTTCCCACCGCCGCCTTCTTCTGCAGGTGTTCCCATGACAACAAGATGACCTAAATCATCAGGTGCATGAGCAAGTGCAGATTTTATACCTAAGGGGAAAAGAAAAAAAGTTAGTTCAATTGTTTAGTCTTGTGAAAAACACCAAGTTTTAGGAAGCAATTCGCAATTGCAGAATATGAATGCTGTAGAATCTCAAAGTTAGCAAATGATTGGAAACATTGATGTGAAAATAATGCACAATACACCCATAGAACCATACACTTTGGCCATAGAACCAGCCTGGTTTTTCATGTATGCAACATAAGTTAAAGCGAAACATGTCAATCATGAAAATGAGGGGCTATAGCCAAAGTGACATACTTTTCAGACTTAGGGTCAGTGTATTTACATCAATGTTTTTTTCTTGTACAAACTGTTGGACACTAGGGGTGCACTGGAACCAATTTTTTAAGTTTCAGCCGGAACCGGATCTGGCCGGAACTGGAAAAGAGTTCCAGCCGGAACCAGAACGGATTTATTTTGCCATATATAGGCAGACACTTCAAAGTCATCAAGGAGAGAGCTTGCAAATGTTAGAATAAAAAGACAAACGTTAAACGTCATAATGAAGTCTTTTTTCTGTGTTGGTTTTATGTACTCAGGTGAATATGTTTGTGATATTACACTGAGTGTATATCCACACCGGGCAAGCTTGAAAACTATGCCTGGCCACGGTGGGAATCGAACCTACAACCTTTGGAATACTAGCCCAATGCTCTGCCAACTGAGCTACGCGGTCAGGTCGGTAAATTCAAGTATGTGATATTTCGGAACTGAGTCTAGTTCCTTCAATATCAATGAAATCTAGTAATCATGATTTTTTCTGTGTTGGTGTTATGTACTCAGGTGAATATGATGTTTGTGATGTTACTCTGAGTGCAAGGCCGATATCAATCACATGACTATCAATTGACATGACTTTTTCAATTTGCTTTTGAGCGTGAAATTTCACAATTTTTTGCTTGGGACTATATAATAAACAGAACATTACACGGTGGGCTTGAAGATATGACTTTTATCTTCTCGTGTTAAAAACAATATTTTACTCACTCGCTGCACTCATTCGTAAAATATTGTATTCACCACTCGAAGATAAAAGTCATATCTTCACGCCGCCGTGTAATATCCTCAAAATATTTTCTTTGTGTAGTCCAAATTTCTTCCTACCTTGAACTTTTGTTAGACACAAAAACGTTTGATATTCTATCTCTCTGAAAATAACAGAGTTCCGGTTCCGGTCATGCTTTTTTTATCAGTTCCAGCCGGAACCGGAACTCTGAAAAATCTGGGTTCCCGGCCGAACCGAGTTCCGGTGCACCCCTGTTGGACACCACCAAAAAACATTTTGTTGGCAATATTCACATCAATATTCACAGCAATTGACATTACATAATATATATAAATCCAGGGTGTTAGCCAGGCGGCCGTCCGACCGTCCTATGGACGGCCACTTCTGAATTTGGACGGCTAAATTTTAATGGACAGCCATGGACGGCCTAAGGGAATATTTTCTTTAAATAGCAACCTACAAGGTTTGTAATATTTCTTGAATACTTCGCGCCATATTTTGGTAAAACGCGCCATGTTTTTGTAACCATTTTGATGATTCTCGCATGAAGTATCAAGGAGAATAATGTGAAACCGCTGTTTTAAAAAACAGCAATCGCTTTATCGCTCAAGTGCCACGTTACAGTTACGGTAGTGATCATACCATACGTCAGTGCTTTTACTAATTTAATGATGGAAATGTGCATCTACTGTAAAACTAAAAGTAGAATGGTTCAACCTCTAGATCTATTAACTGTGGTTCAACGAATAAAACACCACAATTCCTCAACAACAGGAGATTGCGGCCACACCCAAAAACATGTGACCACGCCCACAAAAATATGTTGCCACACCCACAAAATTATTTTGGACGGCCACTTTTGAAATCCTGGCTAACACCCTGTATAAAACCCATTCTCATCATTCATGATAAAAACTATAATGCAGAACTATAATGCTAAACTATATATCAGTTGCCAAGGTTGGCACCTTGGCAGCTGATATATAGGAAGAATTCTCATTTAATTGTGTTACATCCAAGCGGATATCATAATTTCACCAACAGCTCTTAGCTAATCAAAACACTTGAATTATATTTTTCAATTAATAATAATGGTAAATATTCGCCTTATCAATTGATGGGTTTTTACAAATGGTAATAATATTATAGTACAAACAAGGCCGAAACTTCGATATTACGGCAGGGGGGTGTGAGCTTGTTTTGCCTGATCAATAGGCATAGACAGATTTTCATGTTTATTACTGGGGTGGTGCCAGACATTTTAGGGGGGTGAGCCATGAGCAGGTGACTGAAGCAACACAAAGTGTCACCAAACCCCAGTAAGGTCTATATTCTAGGGGTGGAGCACTAGAGCCGCAAGGGGGAGTCTAGTTCACTGAGCAGAAAACAAAGCATCCCAGGAAAAATTTGAAAAAAATCATGATTTCTAGTTTCAAAAAAAAGTTTTTTGAAGTTGTCAATTTGTAATATCAATGGATTTGGCATGTCTGTTAAGATTTGAGAGAACCTATAAAAGTGGAAACCCAATAGGCCAATACACAATATGCTTTTACTTTTATATAAAAGTCATTGACATTGTGTTGTTTGAATCCGAGTACAATTTATGATGCAACTCCGATGTAAATAATATTTGCGGCATAAAGATTAAATCTAGGCAAGTCTATTTCCTAAAAGAATTAAATGAAAAATAGTGTTCGTAAAAATTCCAAACGTTCCTTGCGTGCAAGCTATTCGCATGACAGCAAGGCACTGCAAACTCTATGCAGGGAAGATAATAGAGTTTCAAAACTTTACAATTGCTCCAATAAACCAGTGAATGCAAGCGAGGAGAATTAGTTTCAGAGTGTTGCACTGTCTTTTTCTGTTCGAGTGTACTCCTATGTTTATTTTGTATCATCAACACTCTGCACGTTGGAGTGGACTACTTAATTATTTCTTTATTATGCCGAATATTGGGGGGGAGTTGAAAATTTTTTTGGAGGGGTGGAGATTTTGTTTGGGGGGGCTATAGCTAATGTTGGGGGGTAGCACCCCCCAGAAAATCCGTCTATGCCAATAGGGAGTGCCCAATGGACATTTCAGTTGCTAAAAAAACTTTTTGGAAAAAATTTTCCAGACAACAACCTCCCCCCAACTTTTAATTGCTTTCTTTGCATTTTTCCCAAATTTCTCCATACAAAGTTTCGGTAATCAGACCTGCCAAGTTCGGAAGATAAGAATGCGTGACCAGGGCTGTTGCAAGGACTTTGGGGGGGGGGAGAGGTTAGATTTACCGCCTGAATTGTTTCAATTCACCTGATTTAGCAACATCCGCGAGGCGCTATCATGGTTGGTACCGAGCAAAAAATTTTGAAAATTTGAATTCTCTAGACCGTCGGAAATCTTTCCTATCCAAGATTTCAATGTCTTACTGCTGCCTAACAATGAAGATAAGTAAAATAACTACTGATCAATATGACAGTGTTACTTACAGTTTAATGTGATTAGGAAAATTGAGAAAATGTTGGAAATTTGTTGTCTCCAGATCGTCAGAAAGCGTATTTGGCCATGTACCCGCAGGCCACGATGCGTCTTTATTTGGTTGGTCGATTGTTAACTCTAATATTCTACGTTTACACACAGCATTGTCAATGAGTTATTGTACGAAAAGTATTTAGGAGGCTCCCTACAGTTCCGTGCGGGATGTTCGCGGGACAAGTACATGAACTATCTCACGCAACTGCATGATCAAAACAAAACAAAAATTGACCATGCTTTTTTTAAAAATAAAGCTATTTCTGAAAGGTTTCTAATGGAAAAAGAAATACTTCGTTTTGAGTGCCAAATCACTTGCGAGTCTATACAGCAATTCTACATATGATATGAATAATAACTAGACCAAAATATAGCTACGAAACAATATTTTTTAATTTTTTTATACACTGTCAACTGACTCAACTGTAAAACATTTGCAAAATTGCATACAAACGTTTAAAAAGTTGTTTACTTCTCAAGAAAACGTTCACGTTTTTAGTCGTGTTTCTACAAAATTAAAGTGATTATATGTAAACAGAAAAATATTTCAGTTTCATAGCCTAATTGTTCATTTTTAGCAAAAAGTACAAAACCAAACATGAAACAAAAAAAAACACGTCCACCTGTTAATAGGCTGTTACAGCTCATATAATGAGTAAACGGCGGGATTCAATTAGCTTCAACCTTGTTTTCATCGATTTAATCCTTCACAATAATCCTTGGCTGTCCATAGCACTCAAATAAATCGAAAAGTTGACAAAAACAAAACAGTAAAAACAACATTGCGGTTCGATTTTGCTGAATGAAAACTCGTTCTGCGCCCGCGTACAAACTTTTACTAGTCAGCGACGCTTTTCAATAGGGGAATTTCTCGAGTTACACGAGGCTATTTTCTAACTTTATTTGCATTTTACTCATTAGTTTCATCGGTGACCTATCTTCAAATTTTGACCACGAATTTATTTTGCGGTAAATTTTATAAATTTCAAATTTTAAAAAAATCTGTAGTGTGGAAATTTCGCAATAAATTTTTCGCTTATAAAAAAATCACACACTACAGAATTTTTTTAAACTTTCACCACAGTTGCAGAGCATCATTCCTTATTGATATATGAAATAAAAAAGATAGGTCACCGACATTGTTTTTGAGATAGCGGCACATTTATGGGTTAAATTGGAAGGCTTTATGCTGTCGTCATGTTGCCATGGGAACATTGACATCGTCGAAATCTAGTTCGAAATATTCCTTAGGTGACCAATATTGCCACCAAGTCAAAAAGAATTCGCGTTCTGCTCGAATAAGCCTGTTTTACGGACTTATTGCTTAAACAAGAATAACTGTAGGGAGCCACCTTAAGATGGATAGCGGTAAAAATGCGTAACTTTAAGATCATTTTAGTTATGCGTGCGGGACAGCGGGAACAAAAGCAGAATGCGTAACTTACACACGAAATGCGGGAACCTTGGCAGGTCTGGGACTGGTAAATACTTGCCCCAAAACATTAATTTTTCAGTAATATTTTCGTAAATTTTAATATCAAAATTTTCCCTACAACTATTACTTTGATAAATTTTGTAAAATTGCTTGCTCAGTTACATATTTTTTGCCAGACAAGCATGTTGTTGAAATTGTTAAACTTGCCTGACGAAACTGCAATATTCCAATATTGGGGTCCCCCCCCCCCCCAACTAGTTTCAGCTCTGAATACAAAACAAGTGAAACTCCAAAGATCGATTTTTTTTTCAAATATAAAAATGTTACTGATCTTTGGAGTTTCACTTGTTTTGTATTTTGTTAAAATACTCAGTGGTTGTAATAGTATTATTTCCCATCTTCAAAACCGTCAATGTTTTTGTGCTCATACCTATAGCAGCAGCTGCCCCTGCCTCAGCTATTAAATTATGACCACAAGCATGACCAATTTCAGGTAAAGCATCATATTCACATAATATTGCTACGCAAGGCACACTCTCTTTCTGCGTTGCTTTGTTCGACGCGACAAATGCCGTGTCCAGTGCGTATTTCTTTTGGACGTGAAATCCATGTTTTTCAAAGAACGATGTCAGAGTGTCATGGGCGAAATGCTCTTCGAAATTTAACTCCGGTTTTGCCCATAATAACTTGCTCAATTCATGAAGTTCACCAGCCAAATGGTCAATGGCTGAACATGCTTTTGCGTGAAGTATTTGTGCTTTTGCCATTCTTTATTAATCTTTTATATATGATTTATATATGATATAATTTTTTCCTATGATTTTCCAATGATTTTGGCGTAACCACTAACCAGTGCTTCCATTTTCAAAAAACATAATTTCCTTCCAACCGTTTCCAACCGTTCAAAATTTCCTTCTTTTTTTTTATTTTTGAAAAAATTTCCTTGCAATAAAAATTATTGAATTTTACCTAATTTAAAACTGATTTTATAGTAATTTATCTCGAATAACCAGGTATTTCTTGTTCTAGAAGGCACATAGACGTTGCACGAGCTGAATTATCAAAGGGGAGAGACAAACAGATAAAGATAGATAGATAGATAGATAGATAGATAGATAGATAGATAGATAGATAGATAGATAGATAGATAGATAGATAGATAGATAGATAGATAGATAGATAGATAGATAGATAGATAGATAGATAGATAGATAGATAGATAGATAGATAGATAGATAGATAGATACTTTATTGCGTGTTCCCCTCAGGGCTTTTCAACACTACATTACATCTTAAAATTACTATAAATTACTTCTAAAACTACCTATGTTACATATACTTATTTAAAATTAGTTAAAATATGTACAAAGAGTATGAAATATTAAATGTATTTAATAGGATTCTTTTAGTAAAATCTCCCTAAGTTTTTTCTTAAAAATTGTTATTGATGTAATATTTTTTAGTTTATCATCCAAGTCATTCCATATTTTAACACCCCGGTAATTAAATGTTCTTTGACCTGCAGCAGATTTATACAGAGGGATGTCCAAGAGGTCATGATTTCTTGTCGATCGATCATGTATGTCGGAACGCTTTATAAATTTATCTGCTAGGTAGTCAGGTGCAAGTCCATTAAAACACTTGTAAGCCATTACAGTATCCCTTTCCAATAATAACTTTTCCACTGGCAACCAATTTATAATTAGTTCGCGCAACGCCGGAGTTATGTGATCGAACTTTTCTACCCCTGATATAACTCTGCACGCGAAGTTCTGCACTGATTGAAGTTTATTGATATTGTTAGATGACGTGTTGGACCACACCGTAGAGCAGTACAGAAGCTTGTTAATTACAAGTGTCTCAATGACCAATTTTAATGTTTCATTATCGAAACTATCCTTCACGCGATTTATTTGACATAGTTTTCTCATACACGACGAAACGAGTTTAGATATGTGGTCGTCGTAGGATAGGTACGAATCCAAATTGATTCCCAAATCTTTACTTTTAGCTAATAAAACTGGTCTTATATAGTCTTTCCTAAAAATGTTAGCGATATTTCTGTAGGTACGTTCTGCAGCATGGGTCTTGAACCGACTACAAGGAATTTAGTTTTTTCTGGATTGATCAGTAATTGGTGCTCCAAACACCACTTGGCTGCTATTTGTAGATCTGCCTCTAAATTGATAGTTGTCTGTTCCAAGTCGTAGATGCAGAATGATTTGTAAAGCTTTGAGTCGTCTGCGTATGAATCAAGGTTACACGATTGTATGCTCCCTGGCAGATCATTAATATAGATGCAAAACAGAAGTGGTGATAGTATTGCACCTTGTGGAACGCCATGGGTTATCGGGCGAGCTGATGACTTGGTGGATCCAATGCGCACGTATTGGGATCTGCCTGTTAAATAGTATTGGGATCTGCCTGTTAAATAGTCTTGGAACCATTTAACAGCTTCGGGTGAAGCACCGATACAACTCAATTTGTGTAATAAAATCGAATGACTGACACTGTCAAATGCCTTGGATAAATCCAATAAAATTAGTGCCGTTAGATTTTTGTTGTCTATGGCTTCCAACATCGTATCGGTAACAAATATGTTTAAGGTTTCGGTGGAGTGAAGACTCCTATTCCCGCTTTGATGTGACGATATGCGATTAAATTCTTTGAGGTAGGAGCTAAATTGATTTAGAACAACTTTTTCACAAACTTTTGAAACTACCTCGAGTAGTGAGAGAGGCCGATTGTTTGAGGCTATCTCGTGGTCTCCTTCTTTTAGTAGGGGTATAACTTCAGAAATCTTCCATAGGTCAGGAAATGTGCTTGTCATTAGAGAGCAATTTATCATATGCGTAAGAGGACCCAGTATAATTGGAAGACAGTCTTTGATGACACGCATGCCTATTTTATCTGGTCCTGGTGACTTATTACTTGGCATAGCCATGATAATACGTTGAACCTCTGTACAAGTAACGGATTGGAAATTGAACAGTTGATCAGATGGATAAGTGATTACATTTGACAGAGGATTTGACAGTGCAACATTGTTGTCTTTGGCTAAACTTTCGGCTGTCGCAGCAGCGTTCCGTCCCACAGAAGTAAAAAAAAGGTTGAAATCTTCTGCAACTGTTTTTGGATCTTTACTATAAACTTGTGTTTCCTTTTCCTTCGAGGGAATTATATTATTAATTATTTTCCGTAGGGATCTCGAATTGTGTTTATGTTCTCTTACTTCGTTGAAGGTGTGGTCCTTCGCTGCGGCTTTAATTTTGGTTTTTACGTTATTACGATATTCTTTGTAAACTACCCAATCACCTTTATCACGTGTCAGTTGAAACCGACGGAGGTGTAGGTCCCGAGACTTCATGAGTTCTTTTATTTCATTGGTGACATATGGACATGATCGAATTCGAATTTTGAAGGTTTTTAACGGTGCATGCACGTCGAGAGTTGAGTGAAGAACGTCTTTGAAGGTTTCGAGTATTGTATTAACGTTGGTGTTGGATAATATGGATAACAGACGATCCGATTTAGTGACAAGGTCAGAGGAAAATAGTGAGGGATTATAGTTTTTATAACTCCTAGTTGTAATGTAACATGCTGGCATCTTTGGGGCCTTTAACTTTAGTAGGACGTACACTGGTAAGTGGTCACTGATAGAAGTGTTAATAACACCACTCTCAAGAACATGTGCTGTGGATGAGACTAGAATAACATCAATAAGCGTTTGGGACGTCGCCGTGATTCTAGTTGGAGTTTTAATAATCTGTGTGAGATTTAATTCTGTAGAAAAATTTGTTAGCGCTCTCCGCTCCTGGCCGTTTTCTAGCATGTTACAATTTAAGTCACCGAGCACTAAAATCTGTTTATTCAAAGTTAAAGCCTGAACATAATTTGGCTTAAGTAAATCTTCGAAACAATTTAGAGAAATTACAATTTACACAAATTATTATTGATTTGTTTTTTTGGCATTGTAGATTTATCCATAGTTGATGAAAGTTAGAGACCGACAACTTCGATAAATCTTTTAAGACAGTTGCTTTAGACAGTTTCACCCCCTGATAATATTCAAAATGACGAAGGTCCAGGGGGGGAGGAATTCCTCTCAAACACGCATGGCGTCCAGTGCTTCCACAACCGCTCGTTCAAAAGTCCTTTTACAATTTGCAATCTCCAAAATTCCTTTTTCACCCATATGGTGGAAAAAATCAAGAAAATTCAGGCAATCTGAGGCAAATGTATCTTAGATTATCTTAGACCCTACGAGAAATCGAGTATCATCAGTAAAAATTATACATTGCCTGAACGGGCAAGCTTTCAAGTAGCCTGTGTGGCAGACCCTCAATTTTATGGGGGGGGGGCTGATTTGCAGCGGGCAGGATTTTGGCGGGCCAGGAACCAGGGACGCCGGAACTGGGGGGGGCAGAACCAAGACACCGGAACTGGGGGGGGCAGGGGGGGGGCTGCCCCCCTTGCCTTTTGCTAGGGGGGGGCAGGGGGGGGCAGAAGTGTTTAGTTGTAAAATACTACGTGATAAATCACATTTCCAACGATGCTTTTTGTAGGAAAATCATGAGATTGAGGCAATTTATAGTTTATATTTGACTTTTGGTATGTCCGGAAAAAATTTTTGACCCCTAAAATGGTACACTGACCGAAATTTTTTTGGCGACGGGGGGGGGAGGGGCGTCGCCCAAAAATTTTCATTGAAAAAAAATTTTCCGGTAAATTTTGAAGTTTTGCTCTACAGAGGTGCCCTTGGTGTGCGTCCGCCCCCCTTTGCCTTATTATCGTTCCGGCGTCCCTGACAAGAACAGACTGTTTATTGTTTACTTGAAGGAAGAGATGTTTTTGCCGTTATGCCAATGGGGATTGCTTTATATTGTCGTGAGCAACATTACGACTGGGGTAAACTATAGAAACCTTTACTTGAATTTCATTAATTTCAAAGAGACTTGATACGTTATATGTTCCTCAAGAAAAAGATTTTTGGTTGATGTTGAGATGCAGTTGCATGTAAGCCTATTCAAAACACTTTGCGATTTACAAGGTATCGCTGAGAGAGCGAAACAGAAGACGGTATTAAATTGCCGTTTGAAACGAAACGATCTGGACTCTGAACGCTCTCTTCTTTTGTAGAGTTCTTTACCAAATGAAATAACTGAAATAAATTTCATACTTTCCGCCGCCAACAAGAATTGCACACACGATCTGATAAGTGAGACAATTTATTTATAACAACGGCGACAGCACATTTAAATGCTAATGTGGTCGCACGACTTCCCTCACGATTTGAGGTTTGAGACTGGTTTTCTGTTCAAATTCGTCCTAATTTGCCTGTTCCGATTTTAGTTGAAAACGAGCACTTGCAAATTTGGCAATTACTGACTGCGTTGCTTGCTTTTTTGGAGTTAAAACGCAGCCATTTACACATTGTTATGTTCTGAATAAGCAGAAAAAAACCCGCAACGTTTTAATGCGAGTTTGTTTGTTAGAGGGTCTGAATGGGGTTAACTGACTACTGACATTTGCCTGAATTTTTGACTGACAACTGACAAAATATCCTAACTGACTACTGAGAAATGATGAAAAAAATTATAAGTCAGCATTTTGCAGTAACTGACTACTGACAGCTTGCAATATATCGCACTGACAACTGACAATTGGCTTAAATTTTAGCTGACAACTGACACCCAAAGACCCCCATTAAGACCCTCTTGTTAACTGGGTGCTGTCATTGGTTCTTTTTTGACAATTGACGCGCGAATGGGGCGTGTTATGAAAAGGGCGTTTTACAAAATACCGGGCCTTGCTTGCAGGCCCACTATCAGTTCCCGTGGGCCTGCACGCGGGCTACTGGTTATTAATTTCAACCGACCAAATGACCAATACATTTAATATCAGTATAGCTCTAATATTAGTATATTCATGTTGCCACAATAACGTTGAATTGACGTTATTAATTGACCCACCCACTCCAGATAAAGTCGATTCGACGTTATTTATGGCACCCTTAATCGATGAAAGCCAGTCATCGGAAATCCAATTGATCAATCGATAGTAATCGATGTTAATTACATTGGTCAATCGATGACCAATTGATAGTCACAAAAAGTTATGGGCAATTTTGTCGATTATTATAGATATTCATCGATTTTCGTCGATATTTATCGTTTTCTATCGACAAAACGCTTATTATAGTATGTATTAATTAAATTACGGCGTTACCTGTTTGATTGCATGCATATTTACTGCTCAGGGATTTTTTCATCAGTGAAAATCTATAAAACATCGATAATCAATTGATGAAAGGTCACAGCAAAACAAGCCATCGATTATTCATCGATTTCCAATATCAGTCGATTAACAAATATCGATTGGTGTTGATTGATATCAATACTCATCGATTATTCACTGTTTCATCGATTAAGTATGCCGGGATTATAGAGAGGAAGCAGTTTAATATATCATTTTATACATCTCGCATTATATGAATCACTTACAAGTTTAACTTTCAATTTAATTCATTAAGTTGTCATATATCACTGATATGCTCAGCCATTAAACTGACCTGCCAGACACAAACGAAAAGCTCTTGACTGAGCAGTCTCACTAATAGAAACGAGCTAGGCTATCCTGTTTGACCAGCAGCCAGTTAATAGTGAGGCTCAGATTTGACGTCCTCTACCATTAAGGCCATAATGCATTAGTCAAATCTAAGCATGCCCCCGACTTTTGACAAATTTTTGAAATATGCGATTAATTCCCGGGGCGAGGAGAAAGTCGTCGGCGAACACCTCGCCCCATTTCTGGGAGAAATTCTTGGCCAATATATTTGAAATAAACATATTCCATTTCACAAGCAAACTAACTGTATGCATGCATGCTTGATTATTTCAAAAAATTAAAGTCACATTAGGGCCATTTATACGGGACAAAATAAGTCGCGTCTTACATAAGACGCGTCTTATATAAGCTGAGTTATCGCATAAATGGTTCTCTACGGATTTATTCTTATTTACTTGCTCTAGCTATAATGTTGTTTCGGTTGTTTTTGTTCGAATATGCAAGGCTAATAATTTTACGTTGTTTCAAGTTTCGGGCATGTAGTTAGAATTTTTGTCTAAAATTTCTTATTTAAGACGCGACTTAAATAAGAACAGCTAAAAGTCCTGTTCTTATGTAAGACGCGTCTTATCCAAGACGCGTCTTACATAAGAATTTTGTACCTTTTATACGACAAACTCGCGTCTTATTTAAATCGCGTCTTATGTAAGTCGCGTCTTATTTTGTCCCGTATAAATGGCCCTAATATTTTAAATAAACATATTTTAATAATAGAAATATTACAATTGCCCAAGAACTTTCAGCTCATCAAGGGGCTCTTAATTGTTCTATTTACAAGAATTTGGTGTCAAGTAGGTGGTATATATATTATGTCAATTTAAAATTTTCATGAAAAGTTGGAGTAATAAACAAGAGGAAGAAAAAGAGAGAAAAAAAATTAATAAAGGTGTATACGGAAGACTAACACTGGACTATTAAGTAATTAAAAAACGTTTGGAATTAATCTTCTATACTGCTAAGAATAGAGTTCTATTTGCATGAGTGAAAGTCAACTTCGTTACATCCATGCTACTAGCAAGTAATTGAGTTTAACATTATCGTTAGCAATAGCCCAGTGATAGTTAAGACAGTCTGCAGCCGAAGTAAGCAGTTGAGCGCGATTGGCCTGGAAGCGCGAGCAGTCCAACAAGTAATGTTTACATGTCTCTCGGTAGTAGCCGCACGCACAGGCAGGAGATGAAAAGAATAAATACAATTATGTCGAAAGAGATCGTAATTCAAAGAACTATTGTGTAATCGTAATCTTATGTGCAGGATAGAACCATATCTTGAGCCAAGGAAGGAGAGTTTCTAATATCGACAGGAAGAGAATTCCATGCACAAATAGCAGAAGGTAAAAATGATTTTTGAAACCTTCATGTTGAACAAGACATCAGCGAAACATCTTCACTGTTGCGAAGTGAATAAGTGGTTCTGTTAGAGACTGCAGGCAAGGTATTAAGGATGAGAGATAATTAGGTACTAAATTGTTCATCAATTTGTAAAATATAGAAATTTTCAAGGAATCCCAACAAAGTTCATCTAGCAGGGATTGTCTATTAGCACCCTTTATAGCTCCCGTTACTAAACGAGCAGCCTCATACTGTATACACTCAAGTGCATTTATAGTAGATTCATTTGAACAAGCATCCCAAATGAAATCTGCGTATTCCATAACCGGTCTAACTAAGGTGAGATACATGGTGTTCAATGTAGATCTTTTCAGTTTGAACTTCAAGCCTTTCAACAAATTTAATCTTTTTGACGTTTTTTCATAAAATGTGTTTATATGCATAAACCACGTTAGATCATTTGATACAATTGTACCCAAATGACAGTGAGATGTAACATCTGGATTCTGGAATAATTTTATCATTAAGAATAAGTGGAGGATGAGAGTTTTTTTCTTTTTAACTGAAAATACCATAGACCGAGTTTTGGAAGCATTCATTATCACATCCCAATTATTCCCCAATTGGCCACAGACGCCCGTATTCTAAAAGCTCACTCACACTCACACTCAATGAGTGAAGGTTCAATCTGAGCTTCTCTCGAGTGTCAATGCTGTTTTTGAATAGCTGGAGGGTGAGCAGTCACACAGTAAGGTACGACATTAGCCCTCCAGCTATTCAAAAACAGCAATGACACTCGAGAGAGGCTCAGATTGAACCTCCACTCATTGAGTGTGAGTGTGAGTGTGAGTGTGAGTGTGAGTGAGATTTTAGAATACGGGCGAGAGACGAGGTCAGCATTTAGTTTAATAGCAGATTCAACAAGTGACTCGACTATATCTAACAACAACGAATCGTCCGCATATAGGAAAGTCTCCGATTGAATCAGTGTCGTTGACCATGTCATTAATATAAACTAAAAATAGCAAGGGACTAAGAACACTACCCTGAGGCACACCAGCAGTTACATGTTGCCATTCGGAATGGGTATACCTCCAGAACAACTCGCTGTTGGCGTCCAGAGAGATAGCTTTGTAGCCATGTGAGCAAGGGGTCCACTAACTCCTAAACATACTTTAATTTGGATATTAACCCGATATATAACCTAAAATTGTCATATCTTTTTAACGAGTTCGGTGACCCCGACTTTTTTGTGTGATTTTACTTTAGTATATCATAAACTCCATGCCTGAGAAGTTACAGCACATTCTCATTTCGGGAACAATTACTGCGGAATTACCTTAAACAAGTTTATATATAAGCTACACAATCGGAGACAATCGCAAACAATTGCAGAGTAAAATTCACGGTTTACCCTGGTAAAGTCCAGCTAATGCGTAATGTTAGCCTTCGTTATATTTTGAGAACTCGCCCTCTCATGAATTCCTGAACTGACTTTCTCACGGAGACTTTACCGGAGACGAGTTTTCATTAGAATAATGCATGTCGGAGATATGACACAAGTACGATCCGGATTCGCATTCGTTTAATTCATTCGGGGATTACATTCATTTACTTTAATGGGAAATGGCAATAAAAATTACGTTTGATGGTTTGAAAGAACCTTTAAAACTATTTATGAAGAAAATCAGATATTTGAGTACAAAACGACATACTGAAAACATGTACAGGGTCTTAATATATCATCTTTAAAGTTCTTTGAAATAGGACAAACTTAAATTTTATTGCTGTTCCCTTTAAATGGAGTTTTTTCATATACCTCAACCATAGCCTCCCTCGCAGACGTTGATGGGTTTGTTGAAGGGTATGAATCCAAGTTTATTCATTTGTTTGTATTGTTCTTCTAGATTATTTATATACAAATGATTTGTATATTTTGTTTCGGTTTCCTCTGCACAGAAACGAAAGCGTATTTCCTTCTTCCTCTGGGAACGAGCTACCTGCTTGGAATTTACATCAAATTTCGACCAGAGAATGTTTTCAGTTTGCGTTATGCCAGGCGCGTACTTTAGTTTAATTGGAAACAGGGCGCTTATATATTACATAAGCGCCCTGATTGGAAATGAATGAGCGCGGGCAAAATATCAAATTATGCGAAAACAACCGCGCAACCATGCAGCTGACGCAAGGTGAACATTTATAATCAACTTCGAGTCAATGGTTTCCGTAGAGGAAACCGAAAGGTAGACAAAATAAACATTTTGTATATAAAATAATGTAGAAGAACAATACAAACAAGTCAATGGATTTATCAACCAGAGTAGCGAAAACATGTCTGACATTATGCGTGTATGCAAAAATTTCAGACTATAGAAATCTTTGTACGTTTGCATAGCGATAAAACATATGATAATTTTGTTTGTGGAAACACCACGTAAATGTATT
Source organism: Paramuricea clavata (assembly GCA_902702795.2). NCBI lineage: Eukaryota > Metazoa > Cnidaria > Anthozoa > Malacalcyonacea > Plexauridae > Paramuricea > Paramuricea clavata. The sequence goes on from CACRXK020000856.1 coordinate 63,965, forward strand.
ACTGCAAAGCTTTCGATCCGTAAGCCCCGGATCTTCATCAGTGCTAATAATATGATTAGCACTATTATTAGCACTGATGAAGATCCGGGCTTACGGATCGAAAGCTTTGCAGTAATAAATTTACGTGGTGTTTCCACAAACAAAACTAAGGTGAGACCATTATTTCTTTGTCAAATATAGACAAATTAATTCATTCGAACCACAATCTTTGAGCCTGACGGTAGCTTAGTGGTTAGAGCCCAAAATCGTGGAATTTGAATGTGTTGTTATTGTTATTTGTGTTATTTTTGGCACCTGTTTGATTATAGGTCATCTCACCATCTAGTCAACTAAATCTTTATTCCAATAACGTACTTGGTCTTGTCCCTGCTGGTATCCAGACATCTGTAGACGTGGAGAGCGAGGGCACATCATCCCCTGACCTTAAACAAGATGAACCGCTTTCAAAGAAAGTATTTGTCTGCGCTATTCACGAGGAACCATGCAAGTACTACTGCCAAGATTGTGAAAGTCTCATTTGCAGCGAATGTGCCATGCGTTGGGGTGACTGCCACGAACACTACTACCTCCGAGTGAAAGACGCTTGGAAGAAATACCGCGAAGAAATGATGAAGATATTACAGGAAGCTAGATCAAGTGTTTCACACATACAACAAGATATCTTGGAAAACTCGAAAGAACGGGACAGCTTCAAGTTAAAAGTTGAATCTACGATCAAGAAAATCAACAGCTTCTTTGACGAGCATGTGCAAGCTTTGGGAAAACGGCGTACAAACTTTTTAGAAACAGTGGAAGAGATTATGAAATTCCGAGAGATTGGAATAAACCAAGAAATTGATAGCCTACAGAATAACTTAGTTGAAACAAACAGCACTATCAACATCGCAGGTCGTGTGTATGGAACTAGCACTATGATGGAATTCCTACAGGTTTGCAAGCAACTTACAAACCGCCTTCTCGAACTGGGACATAAAAAGATCAAGTTGAATATTACAGAAAGTATTGACATTGATTTTATCTCGGAGCCTCACTTGTTTGAAGAAATTGAGAAAGTTGGTCAACTAAAGAAACACAAAGATTCTTCCGCTACAACACTGTTTCCACGTGGAAATGGTGTGAATGGAACGGGAGGAGAAATGCCTAAAAGTGATGAAGGGATGAGATCGAACGCTGACGATCCGAGGAAAGTTGAGGAAAATGAACAGGACTCGATGGATTCTGTAGTCGGAACATCAACAGAAAATTTATCCGAAAGCACGTCAGCCAAAGATACCAATGACGCACCAAGAAAACACTTGTTGAAAAACGCAGAACATTCTGTTCCACCAGGCGGTTTTATTAAATCATCCACCAAGATTAACGATCAGACAATTATGAATCAGGGAAGACATAGTGTGAAGAATGAGACTGAAGAATCGGTAAAAATGAAACCGATTGAAGAACTTAAAACAGAAATGAATTTCGGGCAACAAGCACATCCTGGAGTAGCGTCTGAAGAGCCAATTATTAAACAAGAGACAACCGCCGAGCAGCACTCGAGATCTACAGCGAGTGGCCAGAAGGAAATAACTGATTGTGAAATCACGGACTGTTCTTGTGGCCTTGCTGATAAAGTGGACCACCGAAATGGTTTACCTAGTGAAGGGGAAAGAGTAGCGGCAGCTGAAATTCCGCTGAAACAAAAACCTGCGGCAGAGCAACAGCATGCTCGGCGACATAGCATGGACGATGTATTCGGTATTCGCAGCAAAAAAGAAGAAATACAGCGTCGACTCGGAAACATTGCCAGATATCGTCCACCCAAATCAGTCGCGCAGTTCCTGGACGAAGGTGAGCGCT